>CM040744.1:2410000-2570000 GCA_022829145.1 Albula goreensis
TGGGCTCTGACAAAATTAGCTTTGATTGCGCTGTCACCTGAAAACAGATCTGTTATTGTGCATCTGTTTTTAATCTCCCCCAATATTAATTATGAGAGAAGCGTGCTGTCTGCTGTGTTTCTGTTAATCAAAGATAATGTTGTTTGTTCAGCATGGTGAAATATCGCAACCACGCTAATTTGGTGCAGCTGTGAAAATTAGGCTTAAATTGTTGTTAAATAATGGTTTTCTAGCTCTCACTGATAGATCAATTACTTTAAGAAGTGATGGGCTTTCACCTCACTAGGTTCCTTAGGTATAAAATTGTTTCTGTGTTAACAAGATGGGGGCGACGTTGTTGGTACCAGTGGCGGTTCTTGACCAATTCAACTGGGAGGGCCAGACAGATGCCAGTTTTTCTGTTGGAGGGGATTAATTAGACCTTATTGTTCTTAGTTTTGTTCTCCTCCTAAACTTTAGTGGGGCCACAGGATTGGCCAGGCTTGTTGTCATGGAGGCAGTGCCCCCCTCTTAGAACCGCTAGTGGTTGGGACACCTGAAAAGGGCGTAAGTCTGGTGTTAGGGTGAAGTCTGGTGACCCCAGCAGTGAGTGACTGTGGCTTGTTCTGGGGCAGGTATCTGAGGAGCAGCCCAGCCTGCAGGAGGCAGTGGCGGCCCCCCCGCCAGACGCACGGGGCAGTGGCATCCTTCCTGCAGTCGCTGTCCCTGACCGCCGAGCCCAGGTTCCTCATGTTCGGACCCGGCCTGGAGCAGCTGGAGATCTCGCTCATGTACGTCATGATGCGGTCGCCACACGTGCTGCCCGTGGCAGGGTTACCACGGCGACAGATTGATGGTACGTGCACAAACTTCCTAGTTTATACCCCTAACTTTTCTTTTTGTCCAGCCACTTTCATAGTCTCATTTCATTGATTCACTGAAAAATGTACCAAAATATTATATCTTAAATTGGGGATGGCTTTATCTCTTTGGTTTTGTTTTTTATTCTGATTTCTACATATCACTTTTTGTTACTGTTGACCTCTGCATCATTTTAATGTGATATATTGCCATGCTCTCCATGTTTCACTTTGGGTTAAATAAATACTCTGGACTCACTGGAGTCAAATATCTGGTTCCAAATGGCAATCTTGTTTATTTCTAGTAATTCAATAAATGAATAAATCCTACTCTTGCGACTGTTTCAGGTGTTGGATCTGGAGTTAGCTTCATGTTTCGCGGCCAGCACAAATTCAACGTGTTGGTTCTGTACTCAAATAACAGGTGAGTGGGTGCAAATGGGAAGACCAAACATATCCACCCAGTGGCCATGTTTGGTTTTGGGCACGATAGAGGTCTTAGCAGCCATGTTTGCTTATGGCAGCATAGATGATACCTTCAGGCAGTGTCTGAATAATTGTAAGTATGAGTTTCTTTCAAGGAAATATCATTTGAACAACCAAACCAAATTGATGGCCATGTTTTTGGGTAGCATAGAGGCCTTGATGGTCATGTTTGTGTGGGGAAATATAGAAGACCTTGATGGCCATGTTTGATTTGGGCAGTATAGAGCGGGAGAGGGCACGGCTGGAGCAGCAGAATGTGCAGAGCAGGCTGTTTGTCCAGGAAGAAGACGGACAGACGGATGTCCCAGCCTACAGCATTGCTCCTTTTGTCCAGGACGTGTGTCGGGCCGTCGACGGGTTCATCTACGTGGCTAACGCCGAAACCGGATGGGGTAAGGAGTCCAGACTCAAGGATTGGACATAGTGAACACACCCTTGCTCCAAATGCAGCACATCCAGGTGTCCCCCTCTAGAACATGGTTGCCAGATACATTTGAAAATCCCCTGGCTCAACAAGAATATTAAGTTCCCCAGTGCACCAAATACCCAGTACCTTCTTTTTAAATTCCTCTCTTCAGTTGTGTGTGTTTATACAGAGCGGCAGAGCAAGATGCTCAATGTGTTTGCCTCACTCTCGTCTGACCGCAGTGCCCTTTGAGCCTCTCACATCAGACCCCTTTAATTAAAACGACTTAATTACAATTTGCTGTCTCTAATTGATGGGATGGGAGGGTGCCGCAGCGACAGGATGGCTCTGCAGATAACATCTGACATTTCAGACAGGGAGGAACCAAGACTAACAAGGTTAAACACCATCCATAAAAAACCTGTATTTTAATGAACAAATGTCAGCTTGGAACCAGGGAGAAAGGTGAAAGTAATTACTGGGAATATAAATAAATAACTCCCGCTTCAAACATACATTGTCACTAAACGAGTTGAACCAATCACTGTGCTTTGCTGTGACGTGAAAAGGCTTTTGATTCGTTGATGAGGTTGAGAGGCGAGCTCTCTGCTGGAAACAGGCAATGCCTCACCTACTTGCCGGTCTGTTTTTGCAGACGGGAAGCTGGAGGTGGAACGGGCCCAGATCCGCGCCATGCTGGACCCGCTGTGGGGCCCAGTGACTCGGCCAGTCCTGGTCCTGTCCTGCGTGTCCAGGGACGGGCCTGGCGCAGGCAGAACCAGCAGAACCCCCTGTGTGGTCATGGCCCAGAGGCTGAACCTGCGGCGGCTGCTCAACCCCTGGATGGTGAGGACTGGGTACCGCAGCCTCAGTAACGCACCAGCACCAGCAGTGTTTCCATGTCAACCTAGGGCATCCCCACATCCTCAGGCAATGTGGCTCCTTATGAGTGTAACAATCATGTGTTTTGATTGGTTTGATCTGTGGTTCCTTCTTACCCTTTCTTCCAAGCAAATTACCCGACCTCTCCATTAGCCACTCCCAGGGAGCCTCCCCCATAGGCCTAGGAGGAAGCGGCCCCACATGTGACTCCTCTGATTCTGCCTTCACCGTTTGTCGCACCATCGATGTGACCCCAATCGCATTGCCTATTGAATCAGAAGAGCACAAAGTCTACATGTGATCAGTTCACAAACCTGCAGATCCCTGGCTGGCCAGGAGAGGCCGCTAGAGAGGGAAAAACTTGAAGTAGTTTAACCCCTGTCTTCCCCTGCTGAGGCTGAGCATGTTGTAGCCTCAGGCTTCAGCCAGTAAAGGTGCAGCTGGGAGTCGAGCCGCCTGCTGCTGCACCTACAGCTGCGCACAGACTCTGTGTGATGTCAGTTTCCTGTTTCAGGTGCAGGACACTGTGTCAGAGTCACTCTCTGGGATCATGGACGGAATCGGCTGGCTGCTGGGGGCGTGTGGCCTGCGGCTGTAACCACAGTAACCGTCGCTGCGCACACACGGGGATAAACATGACAACCCACAAAGTCCCGGCAACCAATGCTGAATGACATCAGCAGGACAGTAAGAAAGAGTTTTAAAAAAAGAGGAAAGACTGGCTGGCTAGTACGAGGAGGTGTAGCTACTGATAACACTTCAGCCCCGCCTGGACTCTCACCTGCAGCGAAGTGACGGGCAGCAGAAGGAGAGATGAGGTCGGAGATGGCCATTCAGCCAATGCCCTTGTGAACACATCAGTGATACTGGCTCAGCTGCATTGTGTTTGCAGGATTCTGAGTTTTTTTTTATTATTTTCACTTCTTCTGCATGTTCCATGAAGACAAAGCTTAGTAATAACAAGGGAAAATGTGAGTCATAATTTCTTTTCACCAAGAAACCGTAAGATGTAATTGAAGGTGAGATATCTAAATTAGTTTTTTTTTTTTTGGGGGAGGTGTGTTTGTATGTTTTGGAACCCCCTTAAGTTACCATAACTTAACATTACTTTCACACCTGTGCACTAGGCCCTGAGCCATGTTTTACTTTCATACTGCTGGCAGCGTTGCTGTCATTTTCATTTTTAAAATTTGGTTTTCCTCTAAGCTTTGGTGGGCTTTTTGTAAAAAAATTTAATTGCATTTTTTTAATTAAAAAACTTTAATTTTTTTTTCACTTTCGTAATGGCACTTGTAGAATAATACATATTCTATGTTACTTAATAAAGTTATTATTAATGTTTAATTAATGCACAAAATTGTATTTCATTCATTTTAATTGCATGTGTTCTTTTTAAACAGAAAAGTTGCTTGTCATTTTTGGATAGTTTTTAATTGTTTCCTGAGTGCCAGATATAATTCTGTGAGTTGACTGGCTAAAATGTCCCCGTTTTAAGTGAGACAGGGGTGATGGTCATTTTGAGTGCGTTCTATCAAATCATCTCCCAGCCATGTCATTACACAGGGAGCACGTGAGTTTTACATGTACTACCAGGGCTTTGCCACTGTGTGGCACTGTTTTCACACAAATATTTAAGTCTTTATCGTACCTTTGGAGTTGAACATATTTCCCATACATATTATACAAACTGTCATGTATTGAGGAATTGACAATACTGATCCCACTGAGTGACTGTTTTTAAAGTTTCAAAATAAATTGAGCACATATTCCAGAAACAAAGGTATTTGAATTCAAATTATCCATATTTAAATATTTTAAAGTAGTTTCACTGTACTATAAAATACATTTTGGTTTATCGTCCTGAATTCAGAGGTTTGAAACTGGTGCTGACAACTCTTACATTTTTATTTGCCATCTTCCACAACCATCAGTTATTAATAACCCTCATTAATTGTTTGGGAACCACTATATATATTTAAAGACACATATACATTATCAAATTCCATCTTATTAATATTTAGATTTATTTTGTGAGGTGGTCTTTTAGTTGAGCTCAGAATCGTGGGTTTTTAGAGTTCAACAAACTGGACACGAGATGAAAAGGAATAAAGTACCACGTTCCATGACCGGAGTTCCGGCATCATGCCAGTAACATGCTGAAATGGCAGCGACAAAAATCGACAGCCGCAGATCTTCAACTTCCAGGTTTAGCACGAAGGGAAAGCGAGCTGTTTTTCTCTCACGCTACACCGAATTCTCAAACGACCATTTGCTAATTGGTTATGAAATCCCACTTTGAGCTCTGTAAATAAATTTCAAGGGCCATTCAAAGCCATAAAAGTTTAAAATCATCTCTGTCTCCAGTGTTTCTATACGGGAGATGAGATCTCAGTTTGGAGCCCTGTGGCTATATCGCTGAACTCTTGGGAGTCCTAAGATTCTGTTGATCATATTTATGTATTTGAATACCGTGACCGTTTGGAACGGTTGATACATGTGCTTTTGCGCACAAAAGTGCGGATTCTCTGCAGTTTTTACAGTGTGTGTTCTCAAGACGTAACCCTGTAATTTAATTTCTTTTGGGTTTACTCCATAAACAAGGAGGCTTTATGAAGGTTGCCCAAACATTATTATGTGTATTCTGTTTAGTTTGCTACTTTGGCTCAAGTTCATGAGTTATCCTCCCTCTCTCTCTCTCTCTCTCTCTCTCTCCTCTGTCTCCGTGTGCGTGTGTGTCTGTGTGTGTGTTTAGATTTCACCAGCAACTGCAATTTCAGTGATGACTTTGAGCTGAGTAAATAGTTTTTTCCCTCAGGACCTTGGTAACTGTCCCAGTCCAAGCACTGGGAGTACAGTCTGTTTCTCCAGGATTCCTTTGGCTGATTTTCCGAAGAGATCTCTCCCCCTCCCTCTCCTCTGTTGACATGTGGGAGTGATTTCACATCTGTATGCGAGCATGAACGGCAGTTTATTTTTCCTCCAGCAGGGGTCAGCACAGGTTTGAACTGCAGTGGGCCGTGGGTCAGGGGGTATTGCTGGCATTTCGTTTGACAGGAAACAGATTCTTTTGCAAAGACAGCGGAGTTTGAGGGGGTGGGGGCATTCAGTTGCCGTGGGGTTTCAGGACATGGGTAGTGTTTTGAACTTTTTGACGTTTATTTGAAATTGTGTGCAAGTTTCTTTGCAGTCCTCTTTTGCGAATGAGAACAAATGAACACTGATTCAATCAACATTTGTCTTTAACTTTGGCTCACAATAAAGTGCAAGTCTCCATTTTTGTCTTCACCAACACTCTTATTCAATGGTACATGAAAAGTTAAGGACAAATGTTGATTGAATACCAGCCAGTGTTGAACTAGTTCTGTTTGCAGTATTAGTGTTTGAATGAGGGATATATTTATAATTGCAATAAGAAGATGTATGAATTGCATTTATGTACCGTATTTAGCGTAGTTGAGTAACTTCTCAGCCAATGCAAATACGCTGCACCCAGGGTGCTTAGCAAAAATTAGCAGAGTTAGCAGGGGAGGGATTTACTCAGACAGTTAAACTGATGGATGATTAGATGGCTGGACACTCAGAGCCATAATGGGCACCATGGACTTTCTTTCCTACTGCACCATGGGCTCTATCGCAGTACATCAAGACATCAGTTTAAAGGAGCTTTATTCCCCTCTCCTAGGTTTTTATTTTTACCTGTAAATCAGCAGTCAATTTGGACCAAAGGTATCAGGTGATTGGAGTAAATTAAAGAGGTTTATTTCACTTCTCAGCACTGCATAACAACCAAAGCCAGGAATGTGGAGAAAGTCCCTTTGGCTCAGCTGCTATAGGCTTGTATCTGAAAGACAGCATCACATTAAAACTGATATTTAATAAAAATACATTTTTCTCAGCTTTAAGACACTTGTGACATCAGAATGGAGGTTTGTACCTCAATATAGTTTATGCAAATTATGCTTCTCCCACATAATGGTCCATTGATAAACACGATGACCTTGTTCAGCGATTAATACAATTTAACCAAGACCACTTCATTTAAAGGCATAATTCCAGCATTATTCTTTGCATTTTTCAATGTGAACAAGAGCTTTCTGCCACACTTTTATTTTAACTTTTTTTCCTCCACACACAAAAAAAATGATTAAGTGGTAGTAATCTTCCTCAGAGAAAGACACTGTGAAAACATAATTGATGCAATTTGGTTGCATTAAGTCCAATTTGAATAACATTCATGAATGTTCTCTCTCTGCGGTGAAATTTGCAGTAATGGAGCGAGCTAACCTCTGGAAGGGCTGAAATTGTGTGGCTCGTTCCAGCGCCGGCTCTCCAAAGCGGCAAAACCTCCTGATAGTCCTCACCCAGCCAATTACCGCACACAGGCCCTGTGCCCCGTTGACCAATTACAATAGCTAAAGAATTTTACATCTCTTCCTAGTCACGGGCTGGAAATAACAGGGGCAAGGCGAATGCTTCTATCCGGACTGTTACCGAGGAGATGTACGATTAAAAGTGCAGCGGCGGCATTTTACCATAATGGAAAAGGTAAATCAAGTGTTCCACGACCGAATTATGCGCTTCCGCAGTCCGTAGAGTGCCTCGAGACGGCTGGCTCTTGCTCACGCGGTTCTGCGCGTGCAGTGGAAGCGGGAAACAGCTACAGTTGGAGGTATGCAACCCGGGTGGGAAATAAATCGTGGATATTTGCATTACTCGCGAGGGGATAACAAGAGGTGAATGCAGTAATTCAGAACGCTACGGCAGTGTCCCAAGGTGGACCTCCACCCCTGATTAGATTATTGGTTCCCAAACTGAGCTGGGACCATCTAGCTAGTGATGAGAATAAGTGAGTCGGGTCGGGAGAAATGATGTACGTTACTATATATTATTGAAAGTATTATATGATTTCCAAAGACCTTTACTTCACCACTTCACTAATGCTCAGAACTCATTGCAGTGTACACTCAGCTGTTCTGGAATATGTTACAACAATTTTCTAACCGTCAAAAGTGAAAGTTATCAACTCCGCATACTGCAAACCTCCTCCACACCTCTTAGCAGGAAGCAGCTGCTCATGGTTTTCTGGTCGTCATGGTGACTCTTTGGCTATTGTTTACACTGTGGATGCGCTGCCAGTCACATATCACTGATGACAGTGGCGAAATGCAGTCCACATGGTTGGTTTCAAACTATCAAGGAGAGGGCGCCAGGGAGCAACTGCGGACCCCATATTTAAATATGGGTTTTAGCCATTTTGACATTTTGACATTTTCAGCAAGGCCTTCTTCCTTATTGTATGTGAATGCAACAGTATATAGCCTAAATATTTTCATAGGTAAATGCTATTTTGCTAAACACACTTTCTAATTTTGCATGCAGCCAGTTGAAACTACAAGTCTCTAAAAGCATATCTTTCATATGTTGTTAAGGGGTTTGTTGTTGCTGGTGTTTGTTACAACCACATCTGTTGATAAATTTTTGTTTGAATTCTTCATTTTTCCTCAAACTGATTAACTCAGTGCAAATGTGACATTTCCTTTGTCTTCAAATCCTTCATTATGTGCATGATGGTGTTGTTTGACAAAAAAATTTAAAAATTAAATGTCACTGTAAATGACTTGCTAGCTGTATTGTACAATAAAACACCGTAACATCAGCCAGAATGATTAAACGTCCTGAGGTGTGAGTATGTGATATTTACTCCTCTGGCATGCAAAACCCTTGATAGGAACGTGGCGTAAGAGGGTACATAATTCCTCTAGATATTAACAGGGGCTAATTAAGAGAAATTAGCGGCTTGTTGCAGCTCAGGGGTTGTAACTGTCAATGGAGTGATAAACAGCGCACACGGGGGACCGAGATACGGAACTTCTGCTCAAAAGGTCACAGGAAGGAGGGAAGGAAGAGAAAATAAGTACGTAAAAGTTTGTTTTAATTTTTACGGACTCTGTCTAATTTCCTGCTTAGAGAAAATCTCGTTGAAGATCTCCTTGTTAGCAGAATAGCAAAACTTTTCTCTGTGTAGGGTATTTCTAAAAGTCAGTGGAGTGGGGTAAACACATGTGTCTGACCAAAGCGCGCTTGTTAGCGCAGGCGCGCCCCCGGCTTTCCCCGAGCGTGTTCGGTACGCTCATTAGCGAGTTTACTGTCCCGTCTGTACCTCACGGCCAATCGTCTTCTCGCTTCTGCGTTTTCGTGATGGAATCGTCCACTACTGGTTAATACCTGTGTATTGGGTTAGTCTTGCAGACACTTTAATGCGGTCCTGTTTCAGAGAAACGCGTCTGTGGGAATATATGCAGCTAATTAATGAATTGTGCTCATGTAACCAGTGCAAGCAGACAGGAGAATAAGGCTCTCCGGGAAATGAATTTGACGTCCCTGACCTATATAAATACAAAGCGTTTTCATTACCACACCATGTTTGCGTGCAGTCAGCCATGTTGCATGTTTATCTGGCCTTGAGGGTTTTTCCGACTCCTGTCAGGTTAAAGGTCGCGACTGGAGGCTTAGAGGCTGGTTTGGTGATGATAGCCGAGTCCCTTGGTGTAAGCAACCGAAGAAGCGTCACAGAGTTGTGCAGGAGTGGACAGTGAAGTCTGCTTTAGTGTTTACATGTGAATGGTCCAATGACTGTGTGTGTCTGAGTGTGTGTTAATGTTAATGACCCACAGGTGTTCAGGAAGTCCGTGAGGATTCCCTAGCTGCTGTGTGGGGCCTTCCTTCTGATCTAAGCTGTAATTGAACCCGAGGCCGGATAACGGCACTGTCATAACACAGCAGCCACAGAGACGGGGTCACATCTCCAGGGGAAGCCTGGTCTCCTACCCCTTTCCCACAGTGAGGAAAAAAGCAGGATATGACATCATCCAGAGGAGGCCGTCTTGGCGGTCTCTGATGGGCGCATGTTCAGCTTGTGGACGAGCGGAGAGTGAAAGGATTAGAGTCACCTTTGTCATGACCTTTGACCTTTCAGTCGTCCATCTGGACACTAAGGGAGAACCAGCAGGGAGAACAGGTGACTTGTTCCACACAGCAAACTCACAGCAAAATTGCCACACACACACCAGTGTGAAGTTCTCCAAAAACTGAGAACATTTATCCAAGCTTAATTATTTCTATTCTACTTAGTGTTTTTTTTTGATAAATGCAGAAAAAACTGATGTCACCCATAAGCTTTCTCAGCTTTGCATATTTTGAGGTGAGAGACAGCACCTACATCACGAAGAACAGGATCGGCCAGTTAAGGATCACCAGGTCCATTCCACTGAAACATACTGAAGCCTGATTGGCTGGCATGCACCAATAACAACAAATTAGCGGTGATTTGTGTCCCACCAGCACAGGTTGCCATAGTTATTCTGAGGAGCGAATTAAGAGAATGGCTCTACCGGGAGCTAAGACTTCCCTCCCTCCCTCCCTCTCAAATTCAAATTCAAATTCAAATGAGCTTTATTGGCATGACCACACGTCAGCATCGTATTGCCAGAGCAGTCATGTACATAAACTATAACAATAATAACTTATTCATTTACATAAACATACATACACACAAAAGAGAGAAAATACTAACAACATTATATAACAGCCCTTGGATGTTTTTAAACGCTTCTGGTTCTTAGCGTCGCTTTGCTTGTCGCCATTTTTGGCGGCAGATGACCATGTTAAGGCACTATAAGAAGAAAATGGAGCACTGAATAATTGATAGTAATAAAACAGTCTTTGAAGTGTAAAAGTCTTCTGATTTCTAACCCCCTAAATTTTGCTTGGAAAACAACCTATGTTCTAGATCAAGTGGTTCCCTGGTAATTGTCTTCAGAGAACTGCACCTGCTGTTCTGTCATATGAACCCCCCCCCACACACACACACACACCCCCCTCGGTTTTCTATGTTTTTTGTTTTGTTCTTTCGTTCTATTATGTCCTTTACAAAACCAGGCCTGACTGGTGCAGAAAAAGGCCCGGCACACCGCGATCATCTCACCACTAAGCGCATCACAGATCGCTGTGGCAACCAGGCGCGGCAAGGGTCAGCGACGGAGTTGCGACAGGGGTGCACTTTGGCGCTACTTGGCTCCGGACCCCGGCTATGCAAACACGAGCTGTGGCGGTCACGCCACCGGAATAAAAGCCCCCGCGGTTAGCGCTTCAAAGTCCGTTCAATCATGTTGACTCTCACCTTTTTCGTCCTCCTTTTGTCGATTACATTAAGTTGTGTAACACGTGTATGTAACATGAGCCCGATCGGGCGGGGGGGGGGGGGTGGCTGTTGCTGCTGACGCCGGTGAACCCGTTTGTTTGACGATCGGCTGTCTCTCTGTTTAATCAGAGCTACTGAGGTGGGTGTGAGAGTCTGGTTTTCTTCAGCAAGGCCGATTCTGAGAATGACCATGTCCTGTGCCATTTTGCAGGCAGGCCAATTTAGCAACGCACAATTATGCAACTCAGTGTGACATGTATCTTCAGTTTTTAAAACCGGATCGCAACTCCAAACAGCTAGGCTGCGTTCAGAGAATGGGATTCGAACCCACGACTCCGAATCATATCGTGACATGATCGAAAATCATCATCGTCGTTACCGTGGCAGTCATTCTGACTGGCCGCTTCGGCCCTTTAATGCCCTGTTCGCATTGATCCCCCAGGTCGACCCTGCGAATGAGAATCGAGTTCTCAGTTAACCTACCCAGTTAAACGGAGTTTACGAAAGTCTGCAGCTTCGTTGGTTGCCATGGCAGCAGCCATTCCCACGTGAACGCCATCCGTCTCAGAGCCGTTGGCTGTAAAAGCCCTCTGGACCAGAACCGGGCCACAGCCGTGAATGCGTATCTGGGTCCCTCTTTACAGACAGGCTGCTTTAAATGCAGAACCACTGCCCTTGCCGACCCGGCTGAACAGAACAGAAACGCTGCCCTCCACTTCTCCATCTTCCCTACACCCCCCTTCTATCATCCCTCTCTCCCCCTCTCTCTCCTGTTTCACTTTTGGACCTCTCCCCCCAACCCCCGTCCATCTTCTGTTCCTCCAAGTAAAGGGGCGCAAATTCACTCTCAGCTGGCCAGACAAGGAATTATGGGTAACATGCAGTTATTTAGCTGGAGATGAATGGGGATGAATGAAATAAAAGTGTGATCGGGGAAACAAACTGTCGTAACTTATCACACACTCAAGCTCAAGTTTTGCTTATTCCAGGTATACCGTGTACCCATACTGCCAGACATATGGAAACACCCAGCATGTTTTCTATACGCATTGCGTGGTAGGAGTATTTCCCCCCCTTCATATTCCTCAGGTGGTTTTATGTGCTGATGTATAGTGTCACATAGCTCCTTGTTGGTAGTTATAGCTGCTGTCTGCCGTCCCTTCTATTCCACTCTTCTCACCCACCCCTCCATCCCCTTTCCAGCCCTACTTCAGTCCCTGTATCTAAGGTTCTGATTTGTATTCATCTGTAGAGACCGTATCACAATACAAGCACGCTTAAAAACACTTCATTTGCACCATATACTAAACAATTAATGGTCGGGGGGCGCTAATTACCTTCAAGGTTCTTCACCTACATCGCCTCCTCAGCCCGCCCCATACACACACACAAACACTTACCGCTCACGCTGTCGTGCTTGTGAGCGTCCATGTGCAGAATGATTTTCTGCAATTTGCATCAATTTCCCTTCTCCCTTCATCCTCTCTGCACCCTGCCTCGTTAGCGGGGCGGGTCTCGCCCCCGCGCGTCCTCCTCCGGATCGGCCGCCGCCGCCAACCGCAATTTACCCACCTCTCCCGCTGCGGCACGCTGGAGTGCATTAGGCTTTTTTTTTTTAACAAATATGTGTGTGTGTGTGTGTGCGTGCTGACTGTTCCCCTATTAAATCAGCATGCTCAGACTCACTGGCGGACGGTGAGTTGGAAACAGGAAGCACAAAACTCTCCTTTAAATCTATCATTAATTTCAACCTTTTCCCAACAATCCGCCTAGATCAACGATAAAACAACCGATTCGGAGAGTAATCATCTCCAATCGTGTAAACAGACGAAATGATTATCAATGCCATTTTGGGATAGTTACTGTTTTTTGCAACCTAGATGAGGCCTGTGTGCTAAACTTTATTGTGCATCGCACTCAACGCAGATGCATTATACAGATAAAAGATCCTGTTTGTCCTAACCTAAAAGTTTATTCTCAGAAATCGAGATTGATTTCGATGCCTTCCGTTTCATAAATTTTCATTTCACAAGAAAGCTACAATGTAAAACACATCAAGGGATTCGTTTTTCAATTCGTATTCAGTTGATTGCCATCCTTGTCAAACAATTTCACGCCGTAGTTTTCGCTGTAGCGCACAAACTTCAGACAATCCACGGAGCTTTGCGAGCGTTTATTAACGGCAGAATCTTGCAAATCAGACGAGCGCATTTGACATTAATATTCCCTGACGTTGAGCAGAGAGCGAAAAGTACAGCTATCCACAAATTACAAGAACGTGTGGGTATAACAAACGCTACACAGCTCCGTTAAGAGAAATAATACTTCACAAATTTACACGATTAATCTTAATTAGTCTGCAAATTGCTTGTTTTATCGTTAATCTAGAAGGATTATTGGGAACAGGTTGAAATTAATGATAGACTTAATGGTGAAGTTTGTGCTTCCTCTGTTTCCAACTCACTGATCACCGCTGCTCAGACCTGTTTCCTCTTTTTATGATCTCCAGAACAGTTTTCTACTATATTCTGTGTTTACTGCAGACCAGGGATCCTAAACTCAAACTCTGAAGAGTTCATTATGTAAACAGGGTTTTACATGGTTTTCTTTCAGCTGGTTTCAGTGACAGGTTATAACTGGGCATTTGGCATTTAACTTGAGCGCTAACCACTGTGCTAACAGGCACAAGAGAGGCATGTCGGACTGCAAATTGAGCAGCAGAATAAAGACCTAGTGCCTGTTTTACAGCAATAACCTGCAGTACTTTATCTCGACAGCCTTAGACTCCACCCCCTTCCCCATAAGCACCAATCCCCTGCTGAGAAACTCCATGTTGGGACATTCGAAAAATCCTGCCACCCATGGCCCACGAGCCTTTGGCCCACAAACCTTTGGCTCACAAGCCTTCGGTGCAGGTGCCAGGATTTACTGTTCTTCTTGTCACAACTTGTAAAACCATTTTGAACCACGTCTTTGACTTTTCTTCACATTTCTGAATAAACCAAATCACCAATCCATAGAGCAAGATGCTATTATCATCTACTTGGCAGACCGCAGATAGTCAAAGAGGGTTCTGTTTAAATGTTTCCTTTGATTCAAAGTTGCGGTCTTATAGCCAAAATAGACCATAATACCTTGAGTAATTCCTATTATGTGTTTTTCCTAAACTATGTAGAATCAGTTTCACTCTACAGAGTGTGACAGCTGCTTTGCTGTAATGGTTACATTCCAACCTGTTATAACATGGATTTTGCCCTGACACAGATATTACGTAAATAGGGAGTTTCAAATAAATCATCTACCAATTATTCAATAAATTGTTGTACTTCTTTACCATTGAGCCACAGATTTGCTTCAGTCAGAGCAGTTCCCATAATCTCCCTCGAAGTGCACGCAGACGCAGGGCACAAGGTGAGCTGCGCCGACACTGTGTCCAAGAACTGTGCTTCGCGTGCAGTCTGTGCAGCCAGCCTGTGGGTTCCCGGTAGACCAGAAGAGGGCGCCCTTGCGAGGCTACAGTCAGTCATGCATGACCCCACGGGACTGCCGGACTCAGCGGCAATGATACAGTTAAAATGCAGCACCAGACAGTGCGGCACATCCACTCCCTGTAAGAAAAAGCAATCCAGCTGCCCCTGTTTAACAGTAAAATCAAATTTAATAACTACTTAAATCAACTCATTTAATGAATTGATGAATTAAGTAATTAAAGGTACATATTGCTGTTGACCAGGCCTTTCAGACTAGTAGGCTCTGTTTTGACAGCTTGTGGTGCCAAAATAAAATTAAATGTTATTGTGTTTGATAACTGGTGCAATATTTTTTTGACAATCCGAATCCGTGTGAAGTCTGTGAGGGAAAAGCTTGTTTTACAGCTGTTTGGAATAGAAATGCTTTAGCCACATAACTGTCGCACTCAGCTCGTGTGAAATTGATGCCGCATAGTTTGGAAATCAACACGGCAGCAGTTACTCATGGTTATACGGCCTATTCTGACCGTCACGCCATGAGTTTGTGCCATTAAAGCAGAGCCCTTACAATTTAATTTCATGAAAGATTTATATATTTGTTCTCATTTCTTTATGGAGAGCAGCTCTGTTCCTGGAGGCTTTGCGAGGTAAACAAACCCAGGACGGTGTGTGTGTGTGTGTGTGTGTGTGTGTGTACACGTTTGCGTGTGCGTGTGTGTATATGGCTGGGTGTATGACTGTGTGTGTGCATGTGTGTGTGCATGTAAATGGTTGGGTGTGTGAGTGTGTATGTGTGTGTGTGTGTATGTGTGCGTGTATATGGCTGGGTATGTGACTGTGTGTGTGTGCATGTGTGTGTGCATGTAAATGGTTGGGTGTGTGTGTGTGTGTGTGTGTGTGCGTTTGCATGTGTTTGTGTGTGTATATGGCTGGGTATGTGACTGTGTGTGACTGTGTGTGTGTGTGTGTGTGCATGTGTGCGTGTATATGGCTGGGTATGTGACTGTGTGTGTGTGTGCATGTGTGCGTGTATATGGCTGGGTATGTGACTGTGTGTGTGTGTGTGTGTGTGTTTTTATATGGTGTTTGTGACCATGTATGTGTGTGGGTGTTTGTGTGTGCATGTATTTAGCTGGGTGTGTGTGTGTGTGTGCATGTGTGCGTGTATATGGCTGGTGTTTGTGTCTGTGTGTGTGTGTGTGTGTGTGTGTGTGTTTTTTATATGGCTGGGTATGTGACCGTGTGGCTGGGTATGTGTGTGTGTATTTAGCTGTGTGTGTACGTGTGTGCGTGCATGTGTTCGTGTTTACTTGTATATGGCTGGGTGTGTTTGTGTCTGTGACCGTGTGTGTGTGTGTGTGTGTGTGTGCGTGACTCAGTCACAGGGTCACTGAAGGAACTTTTGTTCTATGTCACAGACCAGACTGTCTGTTTGTATAGCGGCAGTTCATCAGATTCATGTTCAGCTGCTTTTTTAAAGGTTGTACTCAGCAACGAGGAGCTTACATAAGAAGCATAAATTTCATTAATACGGTCCCTAATTTGAGAAGGTTTTGAAAAGGTTCCGACCAAGCGGAGATATAATATATAAAAGAGCAGTAACATTGCAAAGACCAAGACATTTTCATTATTAGGAAGGAGAAGAAGAGGAGGAGAAAGATGCAGATATAGACTTAATGAATGAGAGCCTGTCCAAAGGAGTAAACCGCAAGAAAAGATGGCAAACATAAAAGGGTGTTCTCCTGAAAGATAGGATAATTAAGGAAACAGGCCATTCAGCTGGCCATCATTATCATACAGAGAGAGAGAGAGGGACAGAGAGAGAGAAAGAGAGGGAGAGAGAGAGAGAAAGAGAGGGAGAGAGAGAATTATTTTTAAAAGTCTGGGTCCAACAGCATAGATTGCTATCAGGCCCTAAATAGAAAATTTCAATTGGCAGAATATTGAGCAGATGTTAACAATCCAAAACAACGAGAGATCCTGACCAAAGATCGTGTGAGTGATCAAAACCTGGCCATTAAAAAGGGCCGACACAGACAAACCTGGCTGGCCAGAAAGAACAGGCTGTAAGACCATAGAGGTAGAGACAGGTTCACTCTCTGTTACATTGTGCAAATTACGATCAAGAGAAATATTCTTAAAAAATATAAACACTGTTTTCTCCAACTTTCAAAAATGGAGTGATGAGGAAAATTATCAATACTATTATTACATGTATTATTATAATTATTATATAATATTATATGTAGCCACTGCCATGGTGTAAGGGACAGGAAGAGAACAAATCTGTATAAATAAAGGAAAAAAGAAATATAAGTATATGTATGTATGTATATATATGTATACACTTAAATATAGGTGCATGAATACATATACTGTATGCGTGTATGTATGTATTTATTTATTTATTTTCCTTCTTTGTTACATTTAGTTATTTTAAGCATTGTAAATAAAACTTTGCATTATTGTTATTTGTTTTTTTCTGCGTTCCTATATGTTGCTTCAGCAATATGACTGTTATTGTCCTGCCAAATAAAGAAATTGAAAGAGAGAGAGAGAGAGAGAAAATAAATAATACCATATAAAAACATGTAATTAATAGAATGCGCCAGTCTGTCTGAGAGAGAGAGAGAGATAGAGATGGAGAGAGAGAGAGAGGATGAGTGGAAAATGAGGAATAACTGTGAGAAGTATTCAGTCCCATCCCATCTGAGAGAGCTGAATTTCTCTGCGTTTGTTTTTTTTTTTTTTTTTTTTTTGGGTGGGTCCCACCTTCCCTCCTTCGCTCCCTCCATCCTTCCATCCCTGAGATGCGACCTCCACTGAACCACCCGCCCCCCTCCTGACCTCCCCCATAAATAGAGGGCACAGTGGATCTTCATTACTCGCGGTAATGTAAACCTCATTAAGGGCTGAGTATCCAGGGCGAGATTCCAGGCCCGCTCCTCTGCCCTGAACCTCAGGCCTCAGGTCCCACTTTATCAGCACTCAAATCCAATCACGGCCAGGCTGCTGACAGCCCCGCTCAGTGCTGTGGTCTCTGGCTGAACCCTGCCCAGTGGCATCATGGGATACTATCTGAGGGCTGACCGCTTTCTTCAGTTTTTTTTTTTATTTGTGACCAAAGCAGCAACAGGTTTGTTTGTTTTTTTTCTTCTGATAGATCAGAATTTGAGTTTTGAACAACGACCCATATGTTCAGTTGATAATTTTTTTCTGTCCAAAGCATTTTTTGAAATATATGTTTTAATTTTCTTGTTAACATAACACTAGTATTTTAGTAATCAAATAGGAAGCCTTTTTCTTCGATTTTAAAAATGATTACAATGGAAATCAACATCATGTTTACAGCTCTCGAGATATTGCAGGGACCGTTTTTGAATGTTGTTTTCAGTTTTGTTATTCCACTCAGAAAAGTAATTGACTGTCTATTCCATTTTCACCTTCATTTTTGAAGTTTAGGTATTTATTGTTTTAATATCCCCTTTAAATATGAAGGTGAATCATCAGATAAATTCAAAAACATTCCGTTTGTCATGAAAAGCGAGGTGATTTGCTGACAGTGTCTGTGAGGTATTTTATTTACGGGATGATTTTTCTGAGAATTCATACTACAGTCTTTCATGTTAGATAACCCACAATTTTCCCCTTTCACTTTAAATGTGAGAAACCTTTTTAATGACACCATTTGTCAAAGAGGGTGAAACACCCGTCCCCTTTCGCCAAGCCATGTGGTAAAAATCCGTTAGAACAAAGCAGACCAGCGATATCTCAAAACTGACCCAAATTTCAACTTTACATGATTGAAAAATAACGGCGAAACTCAGGTACTCCTCTGCAATAGCTGTACGGAGCATAAGCGAGCCGCCGTGTTTGGTTCAGCTGAGGCGACGCTCCGTGGTTACCACGGTGGTGGAATGTCGTAAATCACAAAACTTATTAGGCGCCCATGACAAGTGATGGATGTTTCGAGCAGATATGAGTTTTCACGCTTTCCAAAACAGAAAAAAGAAGCTTCAATAGTCCTCCGGAAAAAGTGCGAGGGGGGAGTTTTTGCGTCCTGAACTCGCACATACCAAAAGGACCGACGTTGAACGCTGAGACTTTAAAGGCGGGTTTGAAAGGAGCTCAGCCACAACCTGCAAAATCCTCACATGACTCCAAGATCAGAGTGGCTTTGTCAAAAAAACAGATCAACAGACCTTAGTATATGGTGACCAGACATCCAAGATTTCTGGGGACAGTCACTGATTTTGGGAACCCGTTCCCAGCTGGAGTTGTCCCCGGAAATGTCCCTGATTTTTGCCATGCATGCAAAAACGCCTGCAAAATGATGTTATTGTGTTAATGGATTTTATTGTGACTCGGAAGATAATCAAATGCACTGTACTGAACCATTGTAGTTTGACCATTTTATTATGTGTTGCATAGTTTGAACTACACTCACCATCTTACCACTGTAAAACCTTGATTTTCTGACACAGTTTACCATGTTACAGACTAAATTACCAGAACCAGAATTGTCCCCGTTTTTTCACTTCATAGATATTAACATTGGTCATTTTAAGGATATATGCCTGCCAAATGAAAAAATTGTCCCCAGTTTTCATTTCAGAAATCTGGTCACCTTATATTTCACCTAGTAACAAATAAAGACGAGCACAGATACAGTTAATTTGTCCTCCTGTCACACTTCAGCCCAGCTAATGTAAAGAGGAGCTGAATGTTGCTAAAGGCATACAAACCATCACTCTTGTCTTGCCCTGTTTCTGAATGGTTCGAAACCTCTCCTCATCCTAAGGTTATTTCAGAGCAAATACGTACAGGCCAAGGGCGCGTGGACACTGAAAGCAGACAGTTGTCAGTCGTAGAAGCACACCTCTGTTCCTTGCTTGAGTCCAGAGAGACACTCATATCCAGTTAGATATACAGCAGGTAGATTGCATTCTTTATTTTCCTTGCTGTTTTGTGATATTTCGCTGTGTATCCCTGTTGTGGTTTCTTCACCACCCAGATTTTTGAGCTTTCGTAGTAGGGGTGAACACCAAGATACATGTGCTACAGTTGACACTATACACGCTCACACCCATCTGCGGCTTTGATGCCGACGTTCTCACACCAGCTGTGGCACTAAATGTTATTTTGTATGTTTATGTAATGATCACAGCCGTAGCATGTGGCTGTCAGCTCTGCATGCGCTTCTGTAAATCACTGGAGGTCGAAAGTGAATTTGCTGAAAGTTGCCTCGTGTTCTCCTTCCGCCTCTGTTTTCCTCAAGTTTGTATGTTGTACTGTTGTTGTTGTTGTTGTTGTTGTTGTTTTGTGTGTCCTAGAAAGGACACCTGCCAGTCTGGAATGTTGACACTGCAAGGCAGTTTATCGGTAAACATTTTCACTTGCACAATTCCTCATGCGGTGTTGCGCTAAAGTAAATTCTGTATCATAGATTGGTGGGTAGTCAGGGTGGAGTGTGTGGGGGGGGACTGCACCTTTCAAAGCGATGAAACTGAGAAGAGGGAGATAAATATAACGCCTGCCCGACTGTGCGTGGGCAGACCATTTCCATCTGTCTGATGGGCGGGGAGATTTATTGCAGAGGTGCATGCTGGGAGCCTGGGTCCTGTGGTGGCAGGAGGCCAAGATAACAGAGCTGACCCTCTGCCTGGCACTTAACGCAACAGCGGGCTTTTGTTATTGGCCATTGCTAACGTGCTAATGTTAGACGTGGCCCTCATTAGCGCTCCACGCAAACACAAGCCTTTCTTTGCACTCCATGCTGACGTAGCAACGTGCAGGTGCTCGTTAGCATCCGGGCGAGAGCCTGTGACAGGAGTCGAACCAATACCCTGACCTTCAGAATCCATCTGTTGCAGATGGTCAAATCCCCCCACTGACACCCAAATGTCTGAGACCGAACAAAGACAATCAACAATTTAAAACAATATTGTTACAGAGTTTTTGGTGTGCTGTGGTTATTTGTTGATAATCACAAATTAAATGGGCCTGAGAGATAACCCAGTGAAAACTGGTGGCTGACAGCATTTCAGAGCATGTCAATTTCATAAAACAAAACATTTCTGTGTGACATTTGTTCAGTGGTGACAGAGCGCAATAAACCATTTTATTAAATTAATTAATTTGTTCTGGTGTAGTCCAGCTATTGGTGGGAACTTCTCCAGTACCAAATTGTACCACGTACACACCGTCCAATCAGTGCAGTAGTCATCATCGTTTCATTCAGTAATTGGTTTTTGGAAAATAAACAATGCCAGACAGACTGACAAAACAAATGACTTCTTTGGAGTATTTTTTAATGAAACATTTGTAAGGAAGTTATTGGGCTCATCAGGAGGTTAAATTTGGCAGAGACCAGGGGTGGAGGGAACACAGGAATGTCGCCCAGACAGACAATGACCCACCCCCCCACGCCACACATGGCCCAGACTGGTCGTTCCTGGGTCAAAGGTCATCCAATGTTACAATGTCAGTTTGACAGTTGCTCACATCTTAGGAACCTAGAGTATGCATAACTTGTTTGAACTATTCAATGGAATTGGCTGTCTGCAATCTCTGCAATACAATGATTGGTTCTCTGTGTATGAGTACATGATAGCTCCGCCCCTTCTGAAGTGACAGATCATATACTATAAGGTGGAGTCATTGAACTCAAAAAATGAAAATTAATTAAACACAATATTAATTAACAAAATGCAGTATCACTTAGGCCATGATCCTCCCCTGTGCAAGAGTCTCATTGGAATGGAGTCAGATGTACCCTAAAGATTTTTGATAAGACCTGCTACTACCTAACCCCCAATCACCCTGTTTCCATGCCAACGACATCACCTGAGGGGGAATCCGCAACAAGGGTTCAGAAACACAGATTCGGGTCAGAGAAACTACTTGAAAAATGCTAGACACAGAAAGGCAGGAAGCTTGTTTTAACTAGTCAAAAATGTTTTTTTTTTCTTTTTTCTCCAAAGCCGATCATGTCATTGGTCCAGATGAGAGTCACTAATAGTGTCTGAAAGCTCCTCCCATTTACGGCTCAATGAAAGCTCTCTCTTACCCTCCACTCGATTTTATAGTCAGATATGTGTGAAATAATGAGATCTGAAGCATAATTTCACCTTGTCAATGGCTCATACTAATTTGTAATGTTTATCTCTAGATGTTTCTATGTAACATTTAATCACCTGTAAAGTAGGTGATTTAATATTGCATTACAACATGAAAAAAAGAAAAAGAAAGGCTCAAGGAAGTTAATTTATACACGATTTTGTGCATGTCATCTTTTGAGAACTACTTAACTTTGAAGGGAACAAAATTAGGGTCTATTTTAAGACCTGACGACAGAGTTCCAGATATCTCCGTTTAAATGGAAGGCTTTCTGACCGAGTGAAGCTTTAACAAGGAAAAGGCACCGGGTTAGCTTTGCTATAAAGCTGCTACAAGCCATGCCACTAAGCCTTATGAGAGAGAGGCTGCTGCCGCGTCACATGTATGTGTTCAGCAGACACGCTGATTTGAAACGTTTTGAAATCAACGTTCGTTGTCATTTCATCAGTCTACAATTTGGCTTTAAGTGCCACCAGATTCAGGGAGGAAATCAAAGGAAAAGTGGCCTCGGGAGAAGGGTGGCGAGAGTGGACAGCAGAAACACTGACATACCGAAAGGGATGCTCAGACTGCAGGATTAGCTGAGACAAACAAGCAGTTTAAACAGTTGTGTTTTTGGAGTTTGCAGCAGAACATAGAGAGAGACTCAGCTGTTCAGACTGTAGCTACCACTGGGGGTCGATGGGCCTTTTGAGGCGGGATGTATACGCAACCCAGTACCGGAGAGAAGGGGCATGTCCATTTAGTGTAGTGAGGTACATGGATTCCCATAAGATGCAGCGATTGGTGAACTGGTTACCATAGCCTGAATCTAGGCCACAGGTAAGTTCAGCTAGCTAAGTTTAGGTAATCTTAGGCTCACAAGTCAAGCTCATAACTATAATTATAACTCCATTTATCAGCTTTGAGGATGCTCTTTTCCAATAGATTGAATGCTGCTGGTTCCCCCTTAATGAATGTAGACATGGGCAAGCCTTTCTAGGCCCACCAAAATCAATGCTGAGGGCACCAATGAGGTTGCAGGTAGCCTGTCCCAATGGAATCAATGCACATTTCCCGGATGTAACATTAGGGATGAGACTGGGAGCCACCCAGACCTCCCGGGTTTAATTCAGCCTGAGACGTGATTGTGGTTACGTGATGCACATTTCTATATGAAATATGTCCATGACATCCCATGAACTTTTTGAATGCAGGAAAACATCTGTCACAAGAATTATAAAAATACTACCAGATGTGAAAATAGCTCTTGTTTTTTTTTTTTTTTTTTTTGTAATCGGTTTATTTTAGCGTGCGGGGAAGTGTCTAAGTCATTTGTTGGAACAGGGACAAGGCGAAGTTGTTGGTGACCGAGGAACCTCTGGCCTCGAATTTATCAGATGGGTCATCGCTTGATCGCAAGCACTTCGCGGTCGGACGAGATGAGAGTTAATATATGTGGGCTTGACGCTCTGTCTCAAACCATCATCCTCAAATTTACAGTCCCGTCTCTTCTGGCTCTGTACAACACCGCTGTCTTCGTGGTTCAGCAACAAATCACATATTGATTTCCTTCCTCCTGCGCTAACACGAATGCTCCTAGAATAATCCTTCTGCGGCCGCTTTCATCTGTATAGCGACCCACCAGCCACCTGAGCTGTCGTTTCAGCACGACAACAACAGTGCTCTCCCATTTCCTCTGTTGGTTACACTGTATTTCATTGTGTAGGCCCACATAGCCCGTAGGCTGTAGCATACACTTTCAGACAAAGCGGGATATTGTGCCATCTGTATGGTTTTACACGCAGTGTAATTTACTCTGTGCGAACAAATACGTTTTAAATTCACCGTAGCAGTTATTATGATGCCAGCTTTGAAGTTTAGCTGCTTTGCCACACCAGTCTGCTGGCAAGCGGATCTCTTCGCCAATGTTCCCACACAGAGTGAAGCGGGAGGCGGGTGCCAACGTCTGGGTGAATACACAGATGGGACGGTTGTAAAAACACCGCCACATACAAGCCAATATCTGTATTGCACATAGGCAGAAAAACAACTTGAAATACACACTTATTTCTCAAGGTCGAAGAGAGGGACCCGGGCTAATTTTCTGGCTGTTTATCTAAGGACTTCCTGTGGAGCATTAACCTAATCTATATTTTTGTAAAAAAAAAAAAAAAAAAAAAACCACAGGAAATGACAAACAATAAGTAATTCCTCACAATGTGAACTTGTGGAAAATTTTAACACAAGTAAAAGGGTATTGCCTTGTCGTATCTTCTCATACTCTTAATAACGGAAAAACACAAGCGGAGCAAATACATGTTCTTTCTTCCTTTTTTATTGTTAATAACCCAGTAGCCTGGAAATTACAAGATGCTACGCGTTGTCCTTTCAAAAGAGTCCCACTTGTACTCTCTTAACACATCAAAGTGGGTGAGCAGCAGCGCAGAGCCCAAAAACAGCGGTTTGCCGCAGCTGGAATTGTCTTTAGCCCATTCTCAAGTTTCACACGTTACACAGCCTTATGCGCCTTCACAGATTCAGGGCAAAATGCAAAGAAAATTTTTGAAGAGTTTATACAGCCTGGAACCAAAGGCGCTTTATTACTTCCATCTCCAACTAGTAGCAAATATTAAACTTCAGTCGGGTTGTAAATCTAACTCGCATTTCTGTCGATTTGGCATTTCGCAGAGGAGTTGTGCCGAATGCTTGTCTGCAGGTGGCGCTTCGCTATTTTGAAGCATACTGGCTGGTTAAAGCGTCGATGGACACACGGGGAACCTCGTTATTTGTGGGCTACATATTTGCATCGAGAAACTTTTGCAGCAAAGAACGGCGAGATCACACGGCCTCTTAGCGTGGATTCCGATCGTTTCGAGTAAGACACCTTGATTGTAACGATATGGGTGTGTGAAATTAGGGTCCGTTTAAATCCGTTTAAGTCCTTTTTTTTTGGAAGGGGGATAGCCATCCCCGTCAGCTTGTAGCTACGACTTAGCTGTGTGCTGTCCCGACCCATGATCAGATAAAGTGAAGTCGCCCCACATTTTGCAACTGACAACTTTGTGATAAGGTAAACGAGAATATAATTTGTTCAACGGGTGCATGCGTTTTGCGCTTTTCAGTGTGTGAATTATCTTCGCCTGTGTATTTTAATGTCATTTTTGCCACATCTGTTCGCTGCATTTTTGACCAGCACTCACGACAAACGCACTAATGCGAAATTATTTACTTTGCTACATATTTTCTGAAATACTTTCGTGTATTATTTTTTTCTTATTTTGTCTCGGGTGCACCTCCCGGAGAAGTGTTTTACTGTTGGCTGGAAAACCCGCAATCGAATAGATTTTAGCGAGGTGTTTTGATTGACTTGTCTCTTGAGCTTGCTTACTGGTCACACAGTTAGCCAAGGGCTAGCAGAATGGAGCGGGTGCAAGTTTGAGGTTGTAGCCAACGTAGCCAGTTAGTTAGCTACCTATATAAACAATGTTGTAAATTTGTCTAGATCTTGCTGTTGGTTGTCGGGGTGCAATAAGAAACCGTACACCGCGCTTATTTCATTCTGAAATGTCATGCCGTTGATGAGGATATATATAGCGGGCTGGTTTGTTTGGTATAGTTACAACACGCTAACAGCTATTAAAGATAAATAATAAGTTCAAGTTCATGTTTTCTAGATGACTAGCATGCTACTTTCTACTCTTAATGACAGCAATGCATTAGCCATGCTGCGTGTTTAGTTATGTAGGACTTATACGCATGTAATGTTTGGGAAAGCGAGCCACTTATCTAGATTAGCGTAGAAAAGTTAATTATAATGTGACTTACTGCGTTTATTGATGTTTTAGATGTGGATTTTTTGCACCCGCTGATGTTCGGGTATTATTTTCGTTATTCTGCTGCTATGACGTTTTTTTATATGGACTTCGTTAATTCTCGCATTTGAACAGTGGAGCCAGGTTTGTGCAGAGATGTAGTACACATGCGTTTAAATGGAAATTTTAATTAATCTTTACAACATTGTAGGCAAACTAAAAACGACGGAACGTTAATACATACACATCAATATGGTCATAATAATCAAATATTATGCGATTCAGGACTGCGTGATTTTATTTTTCACAGACTAAGCATCTAGACATAATCTTTGTTGTTTATTATTTACTGAAATCGATGATGAAATTAAGTGTATCACTTTACACATTGGTTTTAGATAAAATGTAAATATTTTTCAGAATTGTTTGTTGTGTTTGTAGGCTAAAAGCACATGCAGTCACTCAGTGTCCTTGTAAACACAATCTCGTGCCCAGCTGTTGGCTGAGAAAGGATGCATCTAGTTCCGCTGTAAAATAATGGACCCAACGTAAACATTCGGCCTGAATAAAAAAATAAAAAAATTAATAAAAAAAAAACACGAAGGGGATTTGATGTGCTTCAACGTGGCCTGTCTCCCCCTTCTCCTTCCCAAAACATGTTCCACCCCCACGTGCTTTTCTGTCCCCCGCGCTGTGAGCTGGGTGTTGTTTGTGGGTGTTAATTGTGACGTAGGAGAATCAAGAAAATCAGATGGCTACTTTATTATGTTTTCAGTTGCTGTACTATAATAAAAGATACAGAAACACAACTTTCAAGATGCCCTTGGCTTTGTAGTTATCTTTGAGATAGCAGTAGACAGTGAAAGAGAGAGAGAGAGAAAGAAAGAAACTTTTCTTACAGGAATGCTGGACTCCAGTCACGTTTTATCAACAGCTGGCATGCAGGGGGCGGAGTCAGCTGACGGGCGACCTCTGACGTTGCTGGAATGGGGTCTGGGGTCAAGTGTACCCGTCATAATTCACAGAATGAACAAACCACCATCTTGCAGAAACACTGTCCACCTTCACCAAAAA
Source organism: Albula goreensis (assembly GCA_022829145.1). Taxonomy (NCBI): domain Eukaryota; kingdom Metazoa; phylum Chordata; class Actinopteri; order Albuliformes; family Albulidae; genus Albula; species Albula goreensis. Next base: position 2,436,271 of record CM040744.1, read on the forward strand.
GCAGCTGTTGAGAGCCGGGGATTGCAGTTTTTTATAGGGGATTTGCGTCCACCTAACAGGGCTGGCTCAGTGCCTTGGTAGATCTCGTCTGCATAGGTAGATCTCTGCACTGAGATATTCCAGATTAATATAAACAGTTTTAACTACATTAAGGACATAATCTGTTATTTTTTTCTTACACAAACCCCTTCCAGTAAGTGGCCTCTTGATTGATATAGTCATGGTCTAGATTCCCAAGTTCTGATCTTTTTGATTTTGTTCAAGGGGATGTGAGTTTTTGTTTGTGAAAATTAGTTTGTGAAAAGATTTTTTTTTCTGGCTTATGTTTCCTGGGAAGAGTTTATGAAAGGGAGGTGTTATCGAGCCTTGAGGAACTGTGGTTGTTATCAGGTATCCGTGTTGATGTTCTGCAGTAACTTTGATACAAGCTTGCAGAGTCGCTGAGCTATGTGGCAGTATCATTATGAACTATGTGGTGAATTTAGGAAATGGTGCTAAACTACGCATGACTCCTTGCGCCATCATTTCAAGAAATTATAATGAAAACCATAAAATTCTGAAGTAAATCCCATTCAGAAAGTTATTTGTGATCTAAGAAATAATGAAATCAAATAAGAAAATTATCACAGCGTTATATATAGGTTACATTTTTATCATAAGGAAATCCCTTGACCTATATTAGGAAAGATTCTAAAGTATTGTATTCTCTTACGAAACATTAATTTTACAAGTGAAGATTACTTTTAGCATGGTAACTATGTGGTATTTTGTCATACTGATTATGTGGTATTTTGAAGAAAGGAAATTGTATTAGGATTACCATATTTTTAGTTGTGTTCACTCAGATTTTGATTAAAAACAACAATAGTAAACAGTAATTGTTGGGCTTTGTCTTTCTGAGACAAACAGTAGTTTCTTTATTTAGTTGTTTGTTGAAAATGTTAAAATAGAAATTGCCAGAAATTACCCCACCCAGTCCGATCCCGTTTGTTCTACTTCAATGCCTCCATTAAATTTAAGCTGTATGATATCTTTTACATAACATGCAAGGTATTTAGATGATGTATTTTAAATCATTCTGGACAAAGGTGTCCACTAAAACAAGCAGACCCCAAGGAAGAATTTAAAATGTTTTGTAATTAATTCCAGATGGTTTTTTAACATTCTGGCAGCAGTAGAGATACTTCCCTCAAACTGGCACTAGGGGGAGCTGCAACTATGAACTGACCTTGCGCGCAAACTGTTCCCAAGAAGAATGCTGGGTTTTGAGCCCTGTCACAGTTGCAGCTTTGCCAGGTCCTTGTTGATTGGTGTTCTGGAGAGTGAACTTGCGGGTGTGAGATCAGTAGGCAAAGCATTCAAAGTCGTGCCGAGGGAAATTAGAAAGTTCATGGCTTGTTCAAGAAACACTCCGCAACCTCTAACTTTGGATCTGTTACAAAGGTATTTTTGCAACAGCACCAGAGGAAAAAAGTCACCCCACTTCTGCCAACGTAACGCTGCTGTGTTATGTGTCTCAACCTCAGGGACTGCCTAACTCTCAAAATGAAGTCTTTGCTGATAACAGTCATAAATAAGGTTTTTGAAAAACCCACATAACTAATAAAAACCTGGAATCCCGTTTTATCAGTAAATCATTCCTTGTTTTTCTGCTGGGCCATTTACAAATAGTTTGTTACATGCAGCACTTACAAATTTAAAGTGTCCAGAGGGGATAGCGGAAAAAAACACTTATTCTAATTCCAGAAAATCTGTATAATTATCCCTCAACCCTTCACAAAAGACGACCAGAAAGAACCCCTGGAAAACTGCAGTTGCAGAAATAGAAACGCACAATAAATACAGGCATTCTGGTGGAACTTTACATTATTTTCCGCTCAGCTTCACCTTTTTGTAAAAAAAAAAAGTCGCTGATTTGATTTTTGATCGTGGTCTCTCCATCATCATCCTCACATTCAGAATTCCTCTTCTGTGGTGTGTCGGACATGGCTTTGAATCAACAATTTTTAAATTTCCTAAAATTTGTTTGTAATTTTCACTCTGCATTCCCTGATGCGTGATATTTTGAAAAAAAAAATTTTTGAATGCCGATCCTCTGATCGCCAATGCATATTCCCCGCTTTGTTCGAGAGTTTCGGTCTGTCACACGGGTCATTTTTGACCCATGCATTACTGCTGCCCGCATCATGATTGCAATCACATTCATGTGCACTTTCCTCAGCTGTGAAGCTTGCGTTGTATACAGAATCTGTAAACAGAAACACAGAAAATATACACGCCTCGGCTAAAGCGAGCGGTTCCGCAGCTGTGCCATTTGCCGTTATCTTTTCGTTTATTTATGGAAGCGGTTCTGGTTGTAAGTGCCGTGTTCAAGGGCGTACTGGCGGAGTTCGGCCTAGGATTCAGGCACACGACCTTCGGGTCGCCGGCCCGGTATCTCTGTTATCTGTGTTCTGCCTCTTCCCCGAAAAAGTTTTACATATGCGACCGCTGAGAATGCGAATGCGCAGCACTCAACTGCGTGCATTGCAGTGCAGTGGCTCAGTCACCCTCTTTCACCCTCATATATATATAATATTCATGTCTATATATATGTATATATATATATATGTAATAAATAATATGTACACTTCATATATACACAGAAGAAGGCAAGACACTCCGAAGATATTCTGTCTTGCAGCACAAATATTTTAATAGCCCCTATTGTAGACAGCAAGTATAGTAACTACAATACAACAATAGCATACGCTCGACCAGCATATCCAGGGTACAGAGTGCCCGTTTCCCATCTGTGTTCCTGTCAGCACACCCCTCTGAGCCAATCACACTTCATTCCTTTCACAATTGCGGGGTCTAAGTGGGCCCTTGGGGCCGCTAGTTATGCTGGGTTTTGTTTTTGCCAATCCGTTAATCAATCAATCGAGGCTATTGGGAAACATGTCTTAAGATTCTGCCATCACTTTCCCCTTTAATTCTGTTTTAATGCAGTGTGTGTGTGTTTGGCCGGTGGCCATTTTCTCGGTAATCAAATTTTTCTCAAAGGGTTTGAGCCGGGTCCAGTGACCAGTTGTCCACTCTTTCGGCTATTGAGAGCGCTCTGATGTCAGCAGTCGGCCTGTAATTGAATCAGTGTAAAAAAATGGACCTCTTTCTGAAGGAGTCACTGGCTTATTTTAACAGATTAAAGAAAATGAGGGTATTCATTTTCGGAGACGGAGGTCAGAATAAACGAAAGTCCTGGGATGTGAAAGCAGGGCCTTCTTTCTTGCTAGCATCCATCATTTCTGACTTAATGACTTAAGAGGGTGAATTAGCCTTCAGCACGTAAAACAGTTAATGGGTGCTTCTAATTTTGGGGATTACGCAGGTGGGTCCCCAGGACCAGGTAGACAATGCTCACCCTCTCAGTCCTCACCCATACAGTCCGAGTCTATATGTCTCAACCTGTTACAGCCACACAGTTACAGTTATAGCCTATTCCAGTTGGCATAGCAGCAGTCGCTGTAACACAGTCACAGCTCATATTACAGTCACAATCTGTTACAATCACAACCTGTTGGTTCGTTGTGGCACTTTATGCTATCCCGCTTGAAAGATGCTACATAAGTAAATACATAATATATACGCTGTCACAGTTACGCAGTCACAGTCATTACAGTCCCAAGTGGGGTCTGTCACATCTTGTTACAGTCACACGCTGTTACAGTCACAGTACAGGTTTGTCACATCTTGTTACTGTCACGGTGTCTCCCTTGAAAGTTAAATCCGATCTGAGCCGCGCATAGCCACAGTGCCCCATAGAAACACAGTGGTAAAGAGTTAACAGCTCAGCTCCAGTGCGCCCATGTTTTCCCCTCGAGCAAATTATCTAGGCTCAACTGCTGCAGGAAATATCTTTGTGGGTAAATGGATGATATCTCAGCGTGTATGCTGTGTAATTTACCCATCAAAATGGCACGTACGCATCACGAACATGCACGAACCCCCGATGCCGGCGTTCGACAGCGTAGCTGCGGGAAGAGAGAGAGAGAGAGAGAGAGCGGGAGAAAAAACATGTTTATACAATATGAAACAGTGGATTAAGGCTCGGCTTAGCCGACATGAGGAGGAGAATGATCAAATTACCGCGCCAGCAAATCGCCCTGCCGCTCAATAACCAGCTCATTAGCATTCATGGACCTAAAACCCCTTCACCTAGCTGTTTGTCTGAAAGCGTTTGGCCGCGTGAGAGCCAGAGGGAACGCCGGCTCTACTGAAAATGTTTTATTTTTTTGCTGCCTGTTTGGAGTGGCAGTGGGGGAGGGCGCCCCCCTTGTACGACTGAAAGACAAAACGCACCCCGAGGGTACGGCTTACTGTGGCCTTGTTGAGCAGTCATGGGACGTGGTGGGTCCAGCAGGTTTAGGGCGGAAGCGTCTTGCGCTGGTTCCCGCCATTAGCGCGTTTGCTGTTTGCAACCAGGGCTGTCACTTCGTCATTTCTACCAACACGAAATATAATCAAGTATAATAAACTATGATGACCACATCGGACATCGCAATACTTCATGGTGTATGCGCAAACATATAAATGAGTACAGTTTTCAGATATATACAGAAAGCATTGCTTGGAAATATATTGTTGTATTTTCTGGAAAGTCTGTGTATTTGTATTGCAGGTCAGTTTGTCTGTTTCAGTAGTGCACTGTAGAGCTGTTCACCCAGATACCGATCGTCTTCTTTACCTGAATAGGCCTGCAGATTCACGCCCATGTGGAGCAGTGCCAAACCGTTCACATTAAACGCCATCGCTTTTCGGTTTAGACATGATAAACGCTCGCCGTAGACCTCCAGGCCTGCAGGTATTGGGAAGGTACAGCTGTGATCTTACGGGCTCCCGGGACCTAACCTCAGGGGACGGCTGTCGGGGGAGATCGATGCCCAGTGAGATTTAACGGTCGTGTGAAAGGTGTGTGAGAAGACCAGATACGGTCCGGTCGTGATAAAGAAGGGATTTTACCATGCAAATTCGCATGTACTGGTCACAGCTCACTGCATGTATGCGCAGGCTAGCATCTCTGCGCAGACACCTCTGTGCATTGTTAAGCACACCCTTTGGGTCCGACACCTCTCAGTGTTCCTGCACACGGAAACAAGGCTGGAGTTGGTAATCTTGTTCCATTCAGAGTCTTTGCCCCCCGCCCCCACCTGGATTCTTCATGTGAGCCCCTTCCACCACCACTGCCCCATTTTGAACATGAAACTTAATTGGCATTCCTTAAGCTCTAGCTGGAAGATGCCAATCAAAGTTCATAGCTGGCAGTGAGTGATGGCATCGGTCTCCCATTACTGCTGCACATGCCAGGGCTCGCAGTGCTCACTAACTGGCCTGTAACCAGAGAGCCGGCGGCTCACTTTCGGGATTAAACACCCAGCAATCATTTAAACGACAGAAGGGAGAGAAACGCGAAAAGAACAAGAAATATGACTTTGGAAAGTGGAGTTTGGTGGAGTTCTTTTTTTCTTTTTTGGCAATTCCAGCATGATGGCAGCCAGACAGAGACAGTCCTTGATATGTCTGACAACACCAGATGTGCTGAGCTGGCAGCTGGGTGGACAGAATGCACAAAGACAGACCTTATCGCCACCTAGTGGCACTGGGAGGTACTGTGGCTCACAGCTGAGGGAGCCAAGCAGTGAGCAGGTGATTTGGGGACACTCCTCTCAGACACGCTGTCATATATTGTTTCAGGGAAGTAGTGCTGGTCTAGGATCAGATTTTCTCATTTGTATACTAACATTATCCATTATGCTCCAACCAGATAAAAATGGTCCTAGGTCAGGGCTAAAATTCATAAACCATCTCCGAATCAGAGTGCTGATCTAGGATCAGGTTTCAGTCCATAGCCTGAACTGAACCATTATTCAGGTAAGGACAAACAAAGTGATTCTAGATTCATAAAGCAACTAATTGTTTTGACCTGTGAAATAGTTTATGTGTGTTTGAAAGTGACTGCACCTTTTTTTCATGTCCATGTTACCATCACAAACAAACAACCAATGAGAGCTCAGTGAAGTGTCCTCAACCAGTGATAGCTGACTGTGATGTCCTCAGCCAATGAGAGCTCACTGTGGTGTCCTTAGCCAATGAGAGCTCACTGTGGTGCCCTTAGCCAATGAGAGCTCACTGTGGTGTCCTCAGCCAATGAGAGCTCACTGTGGTGTCCTCAGCCAATGAGAGCTCACTGTGGTGTCCTCAGCCGGTGAGAGCTCACTGAGGTGTCCTTAGCTGGGGTTCTGCTCTTCGTGGTTGTGCTGTACAGCTGTGCGCTGTAGCACTCAGGGGTCTAAAAAGAGCTTGAGTGTACCGCGTTACCTCTGCATTCCACCCCCACTCCCCCGGTCCCCTTTAAATGTGTTTTTGTGGTTAAATTGTGTTCGCATTTTCCAGTGACAGGCTGCATAATTGCAGAAACTCTCTGACAGATGTGGAGTGGAAGGTGGCAGTTTCTAATTTTGTTCTGAATGTTTTGTGCATTAGTGTCAGGGGGTTTGTGCGTTTGTGTGTGTGTGTGTATTCCTGTGTATGTTTTTGGCATCGAGTATATAGAACGCAAGAGATTGTGCCGGAGCAGCAGTTGGCCTCAAAGTGTGCAGAGCGTGTGTGTGTGTGGTGCATTGTGGGATATATCAGATATGAAAAGGGGTTTGAAATGTTTATATTGTGGATTAAGGCTATAGAGCAAACAGACAATGAGAAAGACCAACACACACATGCACACGCTCCCTCATGCACACACTCAAAGACACACACGCTCTGTAGCTCTCTCTTTTTGGCCTCTGCCTGTCTGGCAGTCTGCATCCAAGAAAAAAAAGATCCCCCGCCATTTATCACCCTCATTTATCGGTCTGTGCAGCCGTCAGGGTCACAGCCTTGAACCCGCGCGACAGGCTAACGGACTGACAGACTCACGGACAGCTGTGGAGCTGCTAAATTTGCCACGGTGAACCTGCTGCCCGACAGTAACCATGGAGACAGAACCCCAGGGTCCAGGGCTCCACCAGCAGTGAAGGGAAACAGCTCGTCATTGCAACTAATCAGTCAATCGGTCAGTCAATCAGTCAGTCAATGTGTAGTTACCATAACGGATTCTTTTACAGTTGCGTTGTCACAGAGTTGTGGCTGAAGCATATTTTCCGGAGGAATAATAATAATCACTGTAAGTACATAAAATCATGGACAAAACAAAACAACACGCTCTTCTCTTTTAGTCCCTAAGGGCCTGGAAAAGCACCACAGTCCAGATATCTCCAGGTTCAGCCCTGAGCTGTGACGTTAGGAGCCCAGAGTGTGGAGTATGGGGGGTTAGGTCCCTCCGCCCCTCGGCCCCTCAGCCCCTCTGCAGAGGGTGGAGGGTTAAGTCCTTCGGCCCCTCTGTCCCTCGGCCCCCTGCCCCTCTGCGGAGGTGATGAACTCCGCTCCTCTCTCTTCCATTAGCAGGTCTCAGGTTGTTGTGGAAACCGATGCGAGGATGTTTTTATGTTATTATATGGGGTAAAGGGCTACAGGGTGGGAAGGGGGAAGGGGGGGTGGGTGTGCCAGGGTTGTCAGCATAAATCTCTACCCTGTACCCTTTCTCAATCCACAGCTTACATAAACACTTCAGTTTTTTGGAGACCAGTTTTCATGGCACGTCTCCACATGGAGACAGACAAATTGGGCAGACAGTCATTTAATCCATAATTGTAATAAAAATGACTGTTGTTAGAGTTACTCAAATGCATGTTGTAACGGTTTAAAAACAATCCCTCCCCCAAAAAAATACTTTTCAGCAAAAGGAAAATAATGGGTTTGATTATTGTATTGCATACAGCTTTTGTCACATTAAAGTGATTCTGAGAGGGTGTTTGATATGAAAAATTGACAGTGCAAAACTGAAGATGGCAGTATGAAATTTACTGTGGGGATTTTTGGTCAGTTTTAGCATGCGGTCACGGGACAGAAGGTCCGGTGCAGTTTGAGCCATCGTTTTTTGCAGGCCGTGGGGAGAGATCCTGCAGGGCGTGGAGCCGGAGTCATGTCTCCCGCAGGGTGGTGTACGGGACTCTGCAGAGAGGCGGAGCTTTATTTTTGGGAGCCCAGAAAGCGTCCAGGACAGGGGGACAGCCAGCGAAATGGCTCGGCCCGGTCACCCTGAGCTGTCTCAGATGGCGCGGGTTGCTTTGCTTCGCCGCGTCGCGTTTCCCCCCCGGAGACTGTCTGCAACAGGTGTGCTCTGAGTCTTCCCTCTGTCGCCGGGGGCAACACTCAATCTGTCTACTCAACAGTTTTTCAGGGGAAACAGCAGTTCCCAGCAGGATTTGATGTGCAGATTGTAGAGTTTCAATGATTAGTCGATTAATCGATTAGTCGGTCAAAAGAAAATTAATCTCCAACTATTTTCATAGTCGATTAATCGTGTAAGTCATTTTTGAAGCTAAAATGCCAAAAAATTGATGGATCTGTGTTCACAAATGTAAGAATTTGCTGCTTTTCTTGGTCTTACATTATAGTAAATTTAATATTTTGGAGCTTTGGACCGTTGGTCAGGCAAGCCAAGACATTTAATGACGTGACCTTGTGCTCTAGGAAACTGTAATGGGCATTTTTCAGTTTTCTGATGTTTTGTACACCACATGATTAATCGATTAATCGACAAAATAATCAGCAGATTAATAACAAAAATAATTGTTAGTTGCAGCCCTAGCAGATTTTTTTCTGTGGTAATTATATGTACATGTTTTGGGGTGAAGGCGTTTGCCAGTGTGTGTGTGAGTGTGTATGTGTGTGTGTGAGTAGGGGTTTTGTTCCAGAGCTGGGGCAGTGTTCTGGTTTTGTGGTTCCCACACTGTAACCAACACCCCCTGGCTCTGTGGGACCCCGCTGACGGGCAACCCGCACCCCCACGGTCGCGCAGTACGGAGCGTCCCGTCTTCGTGCTCCGGCGAGCATTCTCACGTAAAGACACCGCGGGATGCAGGCCTCTCATCCTCATCGCTCCATCTCAAACTTTCACACGAAATAAAACAAACACGCGCTCACAGGATGGTACTGAGCCGATGGGCTGTCTGTCAATCATATGAAATAAAAAAAAAAACATGGAAGAGAAAGAAACCCCCCCTCCCCACAACCCTCAAAAAAATATAAAAACACTCTGCTGGATTCATGCTGAGCAGATCTGTCTCTGTCAGCCAATCAGAAAAGAGGGAGGGTAGGTTAGTACTGCCCCCACTTTCCCCCTTGCCCCCACCCCCCCCAACCCCCTCTCCAGGGTCTCTGCGTAAACAGCCTCCGCTGTAGAGCACTGCTACAGAGAGACCCCTAAAGGGGGGGGGGGGCAGAGAAAGAGAGAGAGAGTGCAACACAGACAGAGGGGGAGAGAGAGAGAGAGAGAGAGAGTGCAACAGATGGGGGAAGAGAGAGAGAGTGCAACACAGACAGAGGGGGAGAGAGAGAGAGAGAGTGCAACGGACAGAGAGGGGGAGAGAGATGGACGCAGGGTGAGAAAGAAACATTAAGAGAGAATTCCCATTATGCCAGGAAATGAGAAAATACTTATTCAAAAATTGCAACCATTTCCTCCAATCTCACAAATTACGACGATATAGGAAACGCTCCCGTGTAACCTGGGGGAGGAAATTGAACGTGTGGCGACGGCAGCAGAACACGCAGCCTCCTGTCACAGCGGACCGGATCTGTGACGTCTTAGCAATACAGAGCACCTCGAAACGGAGAGAGGGAAGACATTACATAATCTCTCGTATTCCTCATATACTGTGATACAGGTGGTCAATGCAAATGATAAATGAGTTGTCTACCTGGCTAAAAAAAGGTGCGGGTTAAAAAGACATGAAAGGAGGGTTACCTTCTGTTTCACATATGATGTCTAAGCCTATGAGTTGTGGTGCCTGTTGCTTTTCCAAGTATGCTTGTTTTTTCATCATTTGTCTGAATCTCACCTGTTTACTCCACCATGGATTCTATATTGGAGTTTTGTTAAATCCGAACAGAGCCGGGCACGCATGTTTGACTGAATAGATGCCCTTTTTTTATTTTTAGTTGTGTTGATTTGATTTTGATTTGTTGCTTTGGTTCCAGGGGGAAGTTTTCATTTGAAATTGGGTGGGGGGGGTTGACTGGATTGATGACCTCATTTGCAATCAAAAAACACACACAAACACGGGGGCCTCGGGGTAAGACGTTTGCCTGGAGGCCTGACATCGGCTATGGCTGGAGGCGAGGCAACAATTAGCCAAGCCTCGCCGGGGATGCCGGCTAAATCCGTTGGTCTCATCACTGTAGCGCCCACTCTGGTCATTCTGGGTGCCTGTGGCAGCACGAACTGAGGGTACGCTGGGGTACGAGGGGACGGTGTCATCCCCCAACGCAATTAGTGCACAGTGAATAGAAGCGAGAGTTACGTCACGTGAATCAGAGGAGTCGTGTTCGGCCTCTCCTCCCGAAGCCGGCAGAGCAGGTCAACGTGTTCTGTTGAGTCCGGGTTGGGAAAAATTGGGGGAAAAAAAAACACTCACACACCTTGGAGTTTGAACATTGAACATTTGAACATTTTAATGGCTTTTCACTCCTCAATCTTCCATTACATGGTGACTGGGGTGTGTGAATGAGTGTCAGAGCTGGGCTCTTTACCAGTATCTCTGCCACACCACAAAACACTTACCTGCCCAACAATCTCAACAACAGTAGGACTCCCTCAGGTGTAAACATGTATTGAGAGCAATGTCCTTAGAATCTCATTCAGGTGTAAACAGCTATCGAGAGGCAGGTATACAGTGCATTAAATATTTTATTTTTACTCACAGATGGCCTGCATTTCTGGGTATTATTAAAGGATTTTTTCAGTCTTTCTGAGCTCAAAATGAGAAATGTTTTTGGCCACTGAGAAACATGTTTTTTTCAACCATGAACCACAAATAGACACAAGCCACATTCAAATTGAAACAATGTTTGTTAAAAGTGCTGTAAATGTGTAAATTTGGTGACTGCGCAGTGAAATGAACATCGTGATGGGTGAATGTGCGGTGACAGTACTGCGTAACTCTCTTATTAATATGGGAATGCGAAAGCAACCACAGCGCAGCCCACGAGAAGGCCACCTCGGCCCACAGCAAGCGCCCGTCTTGGCAGTTTGCCCGTCCATACGAACGGGGAGAGACGCAGGTGGAGACACAAGACAAGACCTTTGGGGATTGCAGTTTCCCTTCTGGTGGCGGGAACATGGAAATGCTAATGTGCTAATGGGGAGGGGACTGAGGCACTGCATGTAACGATGGAAAGTCAGTCTCAGGTCTGTGTTTCAGAGAAACGTTCCGGTTTGCTCTCTGATTGAGTATCTTTACAGCATCAGGCCCCTGCTTTTTGCGGTTTAGATGTAGGTGCACAAGTAGTCTGAAGTAGTAGCTGGTACACAAAAAGTTATAAGTGACCATTGGTGTGTTAGCATAGCACATACCTAGAAGTTGAACAGACAAGTTGAACAGTGAGAAACCAGTTTGGCGCATAGTGATGATGTCATATTGGTGAGTCTGAGAACTGAGCTGAATGACAGCAGGCCAGTCCTCTGTCATGCAAAAACCCTCATTTAGAGCATACAGGAAAAAGAATCTCACCCCCCCCCCCATTTGTTGTTGTCCTCCAGGCCGAAGCGTGCAGAAGGCCTGCTACTGCTGGAGGTGCAGGGGAGAGGAATGCAGCACGTTCACACACACACACACACACACACACACACACAGACACACACACACACACACACACACACCCAAACACACTCACATAGAGACACCACACACACACACACTCACATAGAGACCCACACACACACACACACACACACCCAAACACACTCACATAGAGACCCACACACACACACACACACACACACACACACACACACACACACCAAACACACTCACATAGAGATCCACACACACACATAAACACGCGCACTGCCCCACACAGAGACACACGCACGCAGACATTCACACGTGCACAGACACTCTCAAAGACATACACTTAAATAAAGACATGAACACTCTCACACACACACACGCACACACACACACGCACACTGCCCCACACAGAGACACACACACTGAGAGAGGAAGGGGTGGTGATATGACGCTCTTGTAGAAGTACCCGCTGCATCGGCCCTTAGACGGTGTCAACACCTGTGTGTGTGTGTGAGTGTGTTTAAGTATATGTTAAGAGTCTGTTTGAGGAATTCCACTTGCCGCCCGTACTCAGACCACCCCCCACCCCCTGAGCGCTGAGAGGAGTGTCAGAATGTTCCGGCACATTCTTAGATTGGGGGCCAGCATGAGAGGGTCAACAGCAGGCTGTTGAGAACACAACAGAGAGAGTGGATTAAACTGTCATCTCTGCGTGTGTGTGTGTGTGTGTGTTAGAGAGATGTATATGTTATGTGTTTGTACATGTGTTAGAGAGAATGAGTGTGTATGTATGTGTGCATCTATGTACATACATATCTGTAATCTCTGTCTAGTCAGTTTACATTTTTTACATTTAACTTTTAGGCATTTAGCAGACATTCTTATCAAAGTGACTTACACAGTTTAAATTTGTACACACTATCCATTTATACAGCTGATATTCAGCTAACGTATGCTAACTGAAGATATGTGGGTTAAGTGCATTGCTGAAGGGTACAGAAGCAGCTCTCGACTGGGAATCAAACCCAGCTCTCAGTTGGAGGACCAGCTCCTTAACCATTGCATCACACTGCTACCCAATGCAGTTGGCATAGTTACATTATGGATCAGCCAATCACAGACCAGATAGGTGGATGCAGTAAGCCTGAACACCAGAGCCAGAACAACGGCCCTCAGCCGATGAGATCCTCATAGACATTTTGTTCAGTGAGTTTTAGACACTGAAAATTACACTGAAGCAGCAGAAGACTCGGCAGGTCTTGAGTCCAGAGTTTAAAGACAGTGTGAACACGCTGTTACAATTTAACAGCTGTATAATTTGTAAGCTGTGCTTTTGAGGTGGTCCATGTAGTCCTTAGTCAGTGACATGTTAACAGGGTTTTATTTCTCTGAACTTTGCCTGTCTGGTGCTGGTGCTGGCGCTGGCTGAGGATTTTGGGATTTGGGGGTGTTTGGGGGGGGGGGTTATGACCAGGGCAGGCAGGAGGGGCATGTGAGGAGTAGGGAAGGGGGTTCAGTGATTACACAACCTTTGGAGCGGCCATGGTGTTGAGCGATGACTGAATGGATTCAGTGATTCGGGATGTTTGCTTTGTCTGGTGTTTTTGCGTCAGAGCAGTGTGTTTGTGAGTGTGTGTCTGTGTGTCTGTGTGTGTGCGAGACAGAAAGAGACTGAGTCTTAGAGTGAGTGTGTATGTGTGACTGTTTGCATGTGTGAGTGTATAAGTATATTTGTGTGTATATTAGACTGTGTATATGAGTGCTTGACTATATGAGAGTCTGTGTATGTACGTGTGTGCTTGTGTGTGTCTGCGTCTGTGTGCGTTTGAGTTCATATGTTATTGTGTATGAGTGTGTGCATGTGTGAGTGTATGTTTGAGCGTGTATGTGTGTTTGTGTGTGTGATTGCGTTTGTGTCAGACTGGTGGGACGTCACAAGTGAGTTTGTTTTTTCAGGCTCATCACTGTCTGTGCTGCACTCCGCCCCTCCCCAACCCAGGGTCAAAGGTGAAAGGTCAAAGCCGTGGCATGCCAGACATTTCCTCTCATTCAGCTACAGAGACCGGTTATTCACACTGTCCTAGCAACGTTACGTCATCGTCTACAGCTAGGCTGCTGCATGGCACTTTATAGAAGGAACAGCAAAATACAATAACGAAAACTGTTGAACTAAAGAGAAATGATTCTTTTAAGTCTTAAATGATGATGAAATGAAGAAACACGAATGTACGGCAAAAGAAGCCAGCGCGTTTGAGGGGTGGCCTGGGTGCCCGGATCCTGTGGCGTTTATGGTGCTAATGGCGATGCTAATGTGGGCCGCTGGAGCTCTGCCTTTTTCTCAGTATGTGGCTCTGATCCGGATGCTTCCGTGATGGCTTTGAAAGGCAGTATGTTTATTTCGTAGAGCGCACACTACATATTATCCATTCTTATGGCTCCATATTAACTCAAGTGATTGGGGTTAAACTACTCTGAATAAGTGCTTCAATGACACCGTAATTGCTTCGCTGAAGTCTGGTTGAATACATGTTTATCACATGTAGCTGATTGCAGCCAACATTTTTGACCAATAGCTGGTCTTTATCTAACACAGCTTTTTAAAACAGTAGAGGTGGTTAAAAAAAAAAAAAAAAAAGCCTTAAAATGAAGTGCTTTGGTGGGCTCAGACATAACTGTTGGTCACAAGATAAACTGCACATGGCAGGCATGAATTTAAACAATCATTTTGTCAGGCTCCTCGTTATGAGTGAGACTAGCGGGTTATCAAACATGAGCATGTTAAGAGCACGGTACACAGAGTACTTCAACCCCAAGCTCTTCAGTTAATATCCAGCCGAATGAATAGATAATACGCGCTACGCTAAATGAAGGCCCTGTCTTTCGAAATGTCCTTCAGCTGAATCGGAGCCGCAGCCCTGTGAAGCAGACAGGGCTGTGGTCACGTACGTTATCGTCATGCTTCACAAAGACACATAGAGCTGGCTATCATGGGATATGAACGGCCCAGAAACCCATAAGTGCGCTGGGCTTTTGTCCCTTACACGGTCGTGTAGCTTACCTCGTGATTAGCAGTGGGTCCTGATCCACTATTGCATTTTGACTGAAGATTTTCGTTTTCTACTGCTCCTACTTGTTCCAGTGGGATCATTCATGACCACCGTGAGTCAGGATCACGGCCTAAAGGTCTTATCGGAAGGAGGGTATCTTTTACAGCACAGTAATGGGGCACCGATGAATAGTTGTCTGAATGAATTCAGATGTTCTAGCAAGCTAGAGGATGTCTCCCATCCAGGTTGTTAGTAGTTTATCTACCTACCTGTCTCTCAAAGCTTGTGGCAAAAACACCAGCAGAGTTTTTGTTCAGCAACTAGCGAGGTATGTCTCTGTGTTGTCATGGTGACCTGATGTAGCTAGCTAGCTAGAGAAGTGTAGATATCTGTGTAGCTACCGGGATTGGCGGTTCAAGTTGTTTTGTCCATTTCTCTTCTGTGTGTCTGGTTTGTGGACTTTGTTGTAGACTCAATTGCATTTACGGTTTATACATTTCACTGCTGAAAACAGGCCACGCTAATGTATAGCAGCACCTATATTTATGTGCATGCCATCGGTTGCACTGAGGTGTTAAAATTAAGGTAGAAGAATATTGTGGCGAAGGAGTGTAAATTCAGGAGCGGGTGAATGTTCACACGTAATCAGCGAAAGACACGCATGCCAGAGGGCAAGGTAGCAGAGCTGGGTGTGTAATCTGCAGATTTCAGGGTCGATTTTCAGGGACACCGCTGTTGCACCCTCGAGAACAATCCAGCTGTGCAAATGGACTGTCTGGTGTGCAAAAATAAGTTGTTCTGTAGGTCGCCGTAGATAAGAGTGTCTGGTGAACACCTGTAAATTGTTGTAGATCAAAGTATATCTCCTGGTTTGTTACCACAGCAACACTAACTGATGAGTCAGCAGACCAGGTATGTCAGATAAATCGTTGCAACATGGGGCACTAAACACAGTTTATTGGAACAAGACTAGATACAGATGTACTGCTGTCGAGCTGTGTGACTCAACAAAACGTGGATACAACGAGCGCTATCAGAAAGGCTTACAAGCTAACAATGAAAAACAAAACCTTGCAGTTTTGACTAGTCTCAATCTGCCCAAGAGCGAAAATGGCTAATAAGCTAACAATATACAAAAAAAAAACGCAATTTTGACAAGCGTCTAATATTTAGTCCCAAGTACAATCATGCAAAGCTGAGACAGTGTTTTCTGGAGTTTTCATTATTGCTTGTTTGACAGATATTATATGTTCCTGAAAGGTGCTTTACCTGAGTTCAGATGGCACAATTGGTTCTTAGACACATCCTTTACCTGAAAGTAGGGGTGAGGTTCCACACAGGAGTTATCTATGATATAACACCAGTTAAAAAATAGCACGTTAGAAACAGCAGATTGACGGAAAGCAGACCCTAGGAAAACAGCGAAGGGTGGTGTTGGGTATTTGCTCTGTAATTCTGTATGGATAGTTTTGGGGGAGATGAACTACTGACACAAAAAAAAAAACTAGCAAGCAGTGATGGGGGTGTCCCTGGTTATTGTTTATTTTTAATTTGGGGGCTGTGAACTCGGCTGTGAGTCCGCCGCTAACGTGCTTTGTGCGTGTGTGTATTTTAATTGTTGTCTTGATAAAAAGGGACACCCTTGGCTAAGACCCATCTGCAAAACAGATATTAATCTCAGTAGGATTTCCCTGAGAAAATAAAATAAATGATTAATGTCTTTTGTCCATTACAGGGGGCAGACAGACAACATGGCTGCCAGCCTCTTCATCTTCCTCATCTTCCTCCACTGCCTGTTGCTAAGCTCCGGAGCTGTGCCAAACAGGGGTGTGGCATCACTGTCGAAAGGTACTGTAACCTCTGTGGGCAGATACTATGGTGGAGATCCACTGATTGGTTGATGATTTACAGAAGTGGCTTGCTATTGGTGGATAAGTTGTTAGGGAGGTACATGTGGCGAAATTCAAAGTGTTGCATTGTGGGACCTGGAGTTTGGTGGAGAAACAGCCAGGATTCTCATCTTGCCGTTTACCATCTTTGGTCATGAAGGCTGCTTGTTCAGGGCCTGTGGGTTCTGGGTTAAAATATGATTCTGGAGTTTCTCTGTCTTACAAAGATGTTCATACAGTTTCCTGTGAATGTATGGGTAAAATTTGGACAAAAATATGTATGTGTGAGAGAGAGAGAGAGAGAAAGAGATAGACAGAAAGAATCTGAGTTTCAAATGAACTTTATTTACCTCAGCCAATAGATACAAATTTAGATGGTTTGCTCACGCAAAACTTTATGTATCCTCTCTTCCACATAAAAATATGAAAAAAGGATAAAGATAATAGAGAAATAAAGGGAAAGAAAGAGCAGCTCTGTGAGAGAGAAAGAGAGAATGATGGAGCGGAAGGAGGAGGTGGCATGTTGCTTGTCTGCAGGGTCAGAGGTTATCTTGCAGGCTGGAGGTTAGGTTCGTATCGTCACTCAGATATCGGTGTTTCTGTCCAAAGGTTGTGCGTATTTTCTCAAGTAATCTTTATTTATGCTTTTTCTTGCTGCTGTGCCTGTAATGAAGCGTTTTCATAAATCTGCCATTTTAAATATTATGACTCTGGGAGCTCGGGGGAGCAGCGTTTGGCCGAAGATAAATATTAGCTCTGCTGAAGCCCCCCGTCCCTACGACTGGCACAGTTACCGAACCCAGTTACACTACAGGAGCACTTTCCTGCGCCCGGTGTGTCTGTATCTGTGTGTGTGTGTGTGTGTGTGTGTGTGAGTGCATATGTGTGTGTGTTAGAATGTGTGTGTGAGTGTGTGTGAGAGGGTGAGAATGTGTGTGTGTGTGTGTGTGTGTGTGTGTGTGTGAGTGTGAGAATGTGTGTGTGTGTGTGTAGAATGTGTGTGTTAGAATGTGTGTGAGTGTGTGTGAGAGGGTGAGAATGTGTGTGTGTGTGTGTGTGTGTGAGTGCATATGTGTGTGTGTGTTAGAATGTGTGTGTGAGTGTGTGTGAGAGGGTGAGAATGTGTGTGTGTGTGTGTGAGTGCATATGTGTGTGTGTTAGAATGTGTGTGTGAGTATGTGTGAGAGGGTGAGAATGTGTGTGTGTGTGTGTGAGGAAGAGTGGGTGAGGGAGAGTGTGGGAGTTTGTGCAGTGTGTGAGATTGTGTGTGTGCATGTGTTTGAGTGTGAATGTGAGCGTCCGTTTATGAATATATATATATATATGTATATAGTTTATGTGTGTATACAGCATATGTGTGTATACTGTGTATGAGTGTATATGCCGTACATCTGTAAATAGCTTATGTGTGTATATAGTGTATAAAGTGTGTGTGTATGAATGTATATAGCGAAATTTTCTCCTCTCCCTGCTGGCCCCTACAGCGGCGGGGCGGTGCGGCGCGGTCACCCGAGGACAGCGTAACTGGCAGGTTTGAGTATGATAAATACCCTTCTCCTCCTAATTTAACACAGCCTTTCATTATCCGCACATCAGCGCCTGGCTTCGGCCAACACCAACCACCAATCACAGCGTCACGGTCAGCCCGCACCGCCCAATCACGTAGGTGTGCGAGAGGAGAAGCAAGCAGAGCCTCGAAATCCCCGCGCTACGCTTTCCGCTTTCATCTCGCCTTTCGTCCCCTTCCAGCTCTCCCCCTACGTACCCCAGCTGCTCTGGCCCGTTTGCTTACTTCTGATTTTTTTTTTTCTGGTTTGTTTTTGTTTCTCACACAGAGGAGGAGAAACAATACAAGCACATGTCGGCCCGTTCCCTTCCCAGGAAGACCGAGTGGCTATTTACAGACCATGTAAAGCCAATATCTTGAAGAATTCCAGTAACATGTCAGTCAAAGATTCCAAATGTTTTGGTAGATGTGTGATAGATTCTTGGCTCGTTGGAATGGCCCCATGCCAGCAGTGACCCCTCCACCCCCACCCCACCCCAAATTAATGAACCTAATCAGGAGAATAACTCCAGCTGAAAACATTTTCAATTACGTTTTCTCTCCACCTCTCTCTCTCTCTGTCATCCCTCCCACTTCTTTCCCCCTCTCTCTCGAGCTCTTGCTCTTTCCCTACTCCTCCTCTTTCCTCTTTTTTTGTCCCTCTCTCCCTGTGCTCCTCTCCCCGGCCTTCCTTGTCTCTATTTTCTCTCTCGTGCTAACCGTGTGTTTTTTTTTCTCTCTAAACTCTTTTCACGCCCCTCTTTCAGCCCCTCTCTTGATCTTTCCCTCTCGGTCTCTCCTCCTCTCTTCCCTTATTCTCTCATTCTCTCTCTCTGCAAGTGCTGGATCGTTTGGGGTTGTTTTGGCAGACGGTTATCATCATGGTCAGATCTTTAAGCAGCTGTTGATTACAGACTTACTCCACCTCTTTTCTCTGTGTACCGTTTTCTCTCTCCCTCCCTCCCTCCGTCTTTCTCTCTCTGAAGCTTCCCCTCCTAGTCTGTAGCCATGTGCTAGTTATTTAAATTGTAAGTTATTTATTTGACAGGGTCCTTGTGTAATTAAGTCATTGTCAAACCCTGGAAGTCTAGCGCTTTGTAGTAGATACAGCTGTTCAGTCCCTGGGCAGGTGAACGTTTCATGCAAAAAATTCAACATCAAATGATACTGTCTCCAGGGGTGATTACAACAAGCAGCAATGTACAACAAGTAAATTCAAACTTTAAATTTTTTTTGTTGCATTGAACTTGTATTAGGGTTACTTTTGAGATTAAAAGTAATGTGTGCAGTAATAAGCTTGGTTGTCCTTGGGCCACCAATAAAGCCAGCTTGTATTTGGTGCTTGAAGTTGTGTCTAGCTTTGCTGTCGATATGTCGAGGGACACCAGCTGGTCCTGGGATGCAGCTGGACTGTGTCAAGGGGGGTCAAAGGTCACCAGTTGCAGTGAGCAATGGGAGATAAGCGACCGACAAAACAGCGACGGTTAATTCATTATACGTTTTTTTCTGTGTTCCGGCGTTGCCGTGGGAACAGTCGAATAAAGGCAGGTGTTTACGAGGGATGTTCGTCGTCACCGGCAACAAAGGCAAAATCTCATCTCTGAGGAAACCATCGTCTCGTCCCTACAGGGAATCGTCCGGAGCGGTCGGCTCTCTCCAGATTAATTTGTCCTGCCTGCATGTCTCCTGTCTAAGAACAGCTGCAGATCAGAGCTCCGACTAACCCTTTCTCTCAGCTTTGGAGGGGCAGAAAATCTCCAGACTGCTCACTTCAAACGGCTCTTGCATAAACACAGAAACACTCCCTACCTGAATCTTTATGGTCATCCTGGCCCTTAAGCTCCATATCCTGCTCCATCTTCATTAGCTGGGCAGGCTTTAGTCTGCCCTCACTTTTCTCTTTTATGTCTAATCCTGGCCTTTTTTGTTTGTTTTTTTGTTTGTTTGTTTGTTTGTTTGTTTGAGCAGAGAAATTAGATTTCTGTCAAGAATGTAAGAAAATATGTTCATCCTGTATACTTTTTAAGTATTTCCATCATGCATTTCTTTTGAAATGTTTATGGTAATTGACTGATATTTTCATTTTTATACATACTGGTTACCAATCAATTAATTGGTTAATTGGTTAGTCTATTAGCTGCACTTAACTGTATTGCCTGTGATACTGGATTTGGCCACGGTTGTGATGTTAGGAATATGTGAGCGTTTTCTGTCTTCTCCGAGCTACCGTGTCTTAGACCATACACTCCTTATCCAGTCGAACCTCCGTATCCCTTTAAAGGTAAATCTCCCTGTCCTGCCTCCATGGCAATAGCATCATGTGGGGCCCTCCGTACCCGCGTCTGCAGCGCTGAATTCTGGGAAGGAGCCCGTGTGCCAGCGCTGGCGGAGCTGCGTGAGTTTCCCCTCCCGGGGGAGGGGGCCGAGCTGGCGCCGTGCCGGTCCACGCTAATCCCGCTTTAAAAGGCTTCTTTATTGTCCTCATTACTGCGATTTGGAGAGCGGTTTCTGTGAGATCCGCCCCGCCCCCCACCCTCCTGCACCCCGATTCACCCCGACTGGGCAGCGACTGCCTCGTCCCAGTGCGGATCAAGAGTGTCTGAGGCCGTTCCTTCATCCCTCTTGAGGAGGCTCACAGAGGTTCCCGTCTAATCCCTCCAGGAAGCTTTCAGGGCAGAATTAAATGGAGACGGAGCCGAAGGACTGGCTGCCCTTTTCGGGGTTTCCTGGGGACACGGGGGTACAGGGGTGCTGCTCCTTACTCCCCAAGAACATAGAGGTCATGTCAGTCAGATGGATACGGTCTCACAAGTGATTGTGTGTTTGTGTTTGTGTGCACGTGTGAGTGTGGCTGTGTGTGTGCGTGGCAGTGCATATGTGTACATACCTGTGTGTGTGTGTGTGTGTGTGATTGTGCTTGTGCACGTATGTGTGTGTGTTTGTGTGCACATGTGTGTGTGTGTGAATGTGTGTGTGTCCAATCTTGGTTCTAACAATTAACAGCAAGCCTTTGAAAAAGTTTATTTTCGGCTTGTTGCAAGGATGCCAATAAAGTCACAGGCCAGAATGTGTGAGGTAGTTCCAGAACCTCACCAAGAAGGGAGTGGAGATCGCCATACCCGAACGATGCGGTTTCATGGCAGCCACTTTTATACCCGTGCGCTTTGTGCGCATCCTGCGGTGATGACGAAAACCTTTTTGAGCACGTACTCTGATACCACCCCGTGATAGGCTAACGCTAAACGCTAGCAATTCTCATGTCTCCGGTCAAACAAACGGCGGGAATCAATAGCGAGGTCGAGAGCAAACAAGCGGCGCGCGTTGGAGCCAAAGTCCGCCGAGGCAGATGATTTAGCGTGGAGTCTAGGTTTTGTGCCAAACGGCCGTCTGCTCCGCGGTGGCAGTTAATCATTTACGGACGCAGATAAAACATCAGCCGAGAAAAGAAAGAGGGGAAAAAGGTTTTTCTCAAGCACGGAAAAGTCATTTTAACAACGCGAACGTCTTCTCCGTTGCGTAACCGCTAAGAGATGCGCAGACCCCACTGGAAGTGTCCCAGGCATGGGATGGAGGTTGACCCCCTCGCTCAGAGGGGACGGCGGAGTTGGAGGATTGTGGGTAATGGCCACTTCCATCGACTGACCTCTTCTCTTATTATGTTTGTGTAAACTGGTGGACATGGACTCCAGTCCATTTCAGGTACAAAAAGTTGTCAATATATTCAAATGTGGTAGATCTTATAATAAAAGGAACACTAACAAAACACTACTGTTATGACCGTTTTCTAAAAATGAAATATTGGTTGGGCCTGAGATCCAAAACACACATAAACAAAATTATTTTTCAGCGTTTTGGCAGATCGCTAACATGTGACCCATCCCCTCAAGAAGAGCTCCCCCTTGTGGCTGGTCCTGGGACTCACGCTTTCTCAGACAGACTGGCAGAGGGCCAAATTTCATGGCCGCACAACGCAGCAGTAGTTGGCATTTTTCAAAGACTGGCACTGCGCAGTCTGAAAAATGGTTCTCCACAATACGAAATCTAAATGTCACACATGTATAATCACTGGAAACACAACCATAGAATTTGCAGAAAAAAACAGAACTCAGCAAGCACAAAGTGTTATTTCTCATATCTCCGTGTGTCTGTTCTGTTTTGAATCTGGGCGTTGAGTGTTTTGACTGCAAGGTAAAAGTATGTGGAAACAGTAACAAAAATGACAGCTTTCTCAGCAACCGCTGTACCATTAAAAAGCCTAAAATTCTTTGGCATCCTTTTCTGTCATAGAGTTGTGATGAAAACGTTGCATTAGCCGCTGTGCAGGTTTGTTAATGAGGATGACATGCTCAGATGTACCATAGGAGCAATGCTGGACATACAAACATGAGGGTTGCAGGTTTGAATCCCAAGTATAATACTGTTTCTCCTCTAATGGGGAATTTCAGTTACTCTGGTAAAATAATCTGCAAATGTGACACAGTGAGAAAATGGGAAATTAAATATTGTAGGACTCAAATATAAATGGGTGGCATTGGGGATTGCCCTAAATTTTGAGTGTTACTTTATAAATATCTTTATCTTTTGATAAAGAAAATATGTGAAAAGTTGTGAATCCCACGCACTTAAACATGCATAAATCAAATCCATAGCTGTTTTTAGTTAATATGGGACTCAATTGTCTTTTATAACTGTATTTTACTGGGAGAGATTTTGATAAATCTGATGCAATACTACAGTGTAAAATGATTTACAAAAACAGTACAGCACTACAATTAAAGTAATCAATAATTTCTGCAGATTAAAGAAACCTTTACCAAATGAATGAAATCTGTTTGGTAATGATGTACTTGATCTCAGGGCCCCGGAGTGTAGTACAGTGAGGGGGAAAACTCGGCTCCAGCCCCAGAGTGCAGTACAGTGAGGGGGAAAACTCGGCTCCAGCCCCAGAGTGCAGTACAGTGAGGGGGAAACTCGGCTCCAGCCCCAGAGTGCAGTGCAGTGAGGGGGAAACCCGGCTCCAGCCCCCGAGTGCAGTGCAGTGAGGGGGGAAACCCGGCTCCAGCCCCAGAGTGCAGTGCAGTGAGGGGGAAAACTCGGCTCCAGCCCCCGAGTGCAGTGCAGTGAGGGGGGAAACTCGGCTTCAGCCCCAGAGTGCAGTGCAGTGAGGGGGAAAACCCGGCTCCAGCCCCAGAGTGCAGTGCAGTGAGGGGGAAAACTCGGCTCCAGCCCCAGGGTGCAGTGCAGTGAGGTGGAAAACTCGGCTCCAGCCCCAGAGTGCAGTGCAGTGAGGGGGGAAACCCGGCTCCAGCCCCAGAGTGCAGTGCAGTGAGGGAGAAAACTCGGCTCCAGCCCCAGAGTGCAGTAAGGGGGAAACTCGGCTCCAGCCCCAGAGTGCAGTGAGGGGGGAAACTCGGCTCCAGCCCCAGAGTGCAGTGCAGTGAGGGAGAAAACTCGGCTCCAGCCCCAGAGTGCAGCCCCAGAGTGCAGTAAGGGGGAAACTCGGCTCCAGCCCCCGAGTGCAGTGAGGGGGGAAACTCGGCTCCAGCCCCAGAGTGCAGTGCAGTGAGGGAGAAAACTCGGCTCCAGCCCCAGAGTGCAGTGCAGTGAGGGGGGAAACTCGGCTCCAGCCCCAGAGTGCAATGCAGTGAGGGGGGAAACCCGGCTCCAGCCCCAGAGTGCAGTGCAGTGAGGGGGAAAACTCGGCTCCAGCCCCAGCTGGGTGATACAGGGCGACTATTTTACAGCGCCATGCCCACCCCACAGAGGCTCAAAGGCTCACCACCCGTGATAAAGTGTGTGAAGTGTAAATGATTGTGTGTGTGTGTGTGTGTGTGTGCAGGTGAAGTGTAAGTGATTGTGTGTGTGTGTGCGTGCACGCTTAATGGGCTTTTAAGTACCTTTGAAGGCGAAAGTCAGCTGTTTCCATGGCTTTGCTCCTGGACCGCTGTTTAACCAGCTGCGTCAGCGTTAACGAGCCGAGAACCAGCTGGTCGGCACAGCTATTGACAGATTAACGAGCTCTGTGTCCAACACACACACACACCAACATGCACACACACACAGACACATACACACACACACGGACAATCATGAGTGCACACGCTTGCACACATATGCACACACAAAGCCAAAGCAGAATTTTCTCGTCATCAGCATCAAAAAACCCACAAAATTTGTTATAGATTTTGCTCAATTTGTGTCATTCCCTCTGGCGTGGTTATGCTGTGTAAGCTCTTAAAGTATGCTGGAGTGCACTAGAACATGTGTACAGAGCATTATGGGTATTGTAGTCTCACAGTATACCATAAATCAAAGGAGTAATGAATACCTGTTGAGGGTGGGAATTGCCATGTATACATTGATACATAGGCTACAGTATAACAGTTTTGCAATGCTATGGTATTGTGGTTTTCCAAGTACTGGTATTTGATACTGCAATATATTGCAATTAAATATTGTGGGGAAAAGGTTTATTTTTATTTAACTGTGTGACGTCATTTGCCTAAGACAAAAAAAGCAGTCAAAATCCTTGAGTGAATAAGTGAACTGAATTTGTATTTGAATGTACTTTGTTTTGAAATTTCACTTAAAGAAAAAAATAATCTAAACAAAGTATCAATCTTATTGTAAAACAATATAATAACGTGACGCTGAAACAAGTCCATGTTTTTCTTCTCCCCCGCAACTGTCCACGTAACACAAACACAAAGTAACACAAACACAAATGCAAAGGAGGCACAGACAGTAACGCAAACACTGAGCCATGGGTCGTGTCGTCCAGTAAGATTCGCGCGGGGACGGAGGCCACGCCCCTCAGGAGCCGGTCCACTGCAAACACGGTGAAAGGCTGTCTGTCTGTGTTGACTCGTTTTTTGAGCCAGATCCACAGCTCTTTCGTGGGGTCACCGACCCCCTGATCAGGGACAGACGAAAGCCCTGAACATGACAGAGTCCCACGGATCGTCTGTGAACGGGACGCAGGTCTGCAATAACATGTGCAAACACTGCGGCTTTTTCAGTCTTTTCTTTTTTTGGTCTCTTGGACCCTTGTGTAGATTTGTCAGTGTTTCCGTTTCGAAAGATGAAGTGCGCTTCTCTCCTGAACGGCCTGGACTGGAGACTTTTCCCCCAGCAGATACACTTCTGGGAAACGCACATAAATTCTGTGCCCTTCTTGGAAATCTGCGAGCGAGCGTGTGTTTGTGTCTCTGTCTGTGTGTGTGTATGTGAGTGTTTGTCTTTGTGAGTGTGTGCCTGTGTACATGAGTGTTTGGCTTTGTGTGTGTGTGTATGTGTGTGTGTACATGAGTGTTTGTGTCTCTGTCTGTGTGTGTGTATGTGTATGTGAGTGTTTGTCTTTGTGAGTGTGTGCCTGTGTACATGAGTGTTTGGCTTTGTGTGTGTGTGTATGTGAGTGTGCACATGCTTGCCTGTATGTGTGTGTGTGTGTGCGCACATGCTTGACTGTGTGTGTGTGTGTGTGTGTGCGTGCATGTGTGTGTGTTTGTGCACATGCTTGCCTGTGTATGTGTGTATGAATGTGTGCGCGCATATGTGTGTGCGCGCGTGCGTGTGTGTGTGTGCCTGTATGTGTGTGTGAATGGCTGTCTGTGGCCTCATGTTTACCTCACTCCGGATCTTCCAGCTAACCCCAGTTTTGTTCTCTTTTTTGGGGGCAGGGGGGTACGCGTCACACCCCGCCCCTCGCCTCAGGGGTTGTTTTGAGCCACATGACCGGGGGTGATTAGCAGTGGAGGCTTACCGGGCCCCCCCCCCCCCCCCACACACATACAGTCTCTTCCTCTTTCTCTCCCTCTTTCCGCCTTTTCCTCTCTCCTTCTTTCTCTCCCCCTTTCTGTAGGGTAGTGTACCCAGTGAGAAGAGTCTCCATAGTGCTGGTGGTCTCTGAGGGTGATCGAGCATGTTTAACTGAATGACTAATGATTTTGAAAAGTAGACTAAACATTTCAAATGAGAAAAATCATGTAGAAAATTCTCCTTACTTTCTTTTTTTAAATTGCAATGATACAGACAAGCATTTAAAGCATTTTTACTTTGCCTGTAATGCGTCCTCTGTTTCTGAGAGTCTTTCATTGGCCTTTCAGAGGACTTGGCATCCGAGCTGTAAACCTGCCATTCATCTACTTTTTCACGGGTGTCAGGCTGCAGTTCATTGAAGGCAAAAGAGTCTCTACGCATTGTGTTCACGGCCTGAATGAGTTGCTGAATGAAACCACAGAAACCTGCAGATGCTGCCCTCTCCAGGACTGGAGTTAAACCTGCAGTCGCTGCCCTCTCCAGGACTGGAGTTAAACCTGCAGACACTGTGGCCCTCCAGGACTGGAGTTAAACCTGCAGACACTGCGGCCCTCCAGGACTGGAGTTATACCTGCAGACACCGTGGCCCTCCAGGACTGGAGTTAAACCTGCAGACACTGCGGCCCTCCAGGACTTGAGTTTGAAATGGAGAGAGGAGGGAGAAAGAGTGAGAGGGAAATGTAGTGGGAGGGAAAGAGTGAAAGAGACAGAATTAGAGAGAGCAGAGACAGAGATCAGATAGCTCTGTGGAATTACACACACAGTCCGCTGTAGGTTAGAACGTGCTTTGGCTGCCCATAGTGCTGGACTTGGACCCTGGGGGCACGGATCGCACCCCCCACAGGAAATACTGCCATCGCACCATGACTCAGTGACTCCTGGTTTCAGATGTGCTCCAGCGCTTCATTGGTTTGTTTAAAATCACCAGTCAGTCCACACACCTGGATTGTGAGGCCTGTGAAACATTGTCAATGCTAATTCATCGCCCCGGACCGATTGAGCAACGTCCGTAGTGCTGATGTGGTTAGCAGATGTGCTAACTGGCTAGTGTGTGAATCATTAATGAGTTTGAAACGATGTGTTCATTTTTAAAGCAAGGTTCCTCCCTCCCCTGATGGACCGGGTCTTTGAAGTAACCCATTTTCTCAGGAATTCAGTTTCTCAGGCAACAGATAATCCTGGAAAATCTCATAATTGTTCATCCTCCAAAAAATGCCATGGAAACAGAGCTCCCAATCCGTGTAACCCTGGAGCGAGTCCTCACAACCGCACACGAACATCGGGGGTTTGGGTGGGAGGGACAGCGCTAGGCTGAGGCCTACTCTTTATCACCGGATGAGCTAACGAGATAAGAAGCTAACGGACCGCAGTCAACCGAAAAGAGCATCGACAGGCGACATTTCGCGCCGAACCGAAACGCGCACGGTTCAATCAACGGGCGCACCGGCGGCCGGCAGACAGGCTATGTGTGCACACTGTGCGCGTTTAGGTAATCTTATGTAACCTCGGCTTGGGCGGATTTAATGACGGTATTATGGGGAGATTATGATCGTTAGCAGGGGCTCGTTAGCCGCGGAAAGCGGCCTGATCTCCTCTTAATTCCCCATCAGACGGCGGCGCTGCGTAAATGGGACTTCAAGGCGGAGCCGGCGGGGTGAGAGCCTGGCCCTAAACCGCAGCGTTCGACGTCGTTAAAACGTCTCGTCTGGCTTTTATTTCTCACGGTTGCTCGGTCCAGCGCTCTTGTGAAGTCTGAGGTGGGCAGGCAGGGTTTCATGGGGCTGATGCTACAGAAACTGGGACGGTCTTTTTGTGGCTTGTGTCTTTTTTTTTTTTAAACATTAACCTCTGTCCTGTCCCAGTTCGGACTGCTCAAATTTTGCGCTCTCTTTCACATCACTGAAACAGCCCCTTTCAACTTAGCAGAAAAAGTTAAGCAATACGAGACATCATGCCGCTGTTCCTGTTTAAGTTGGTGGAAGGGGCGTCACGTGCAGCTTTGGCACCCAGCGGACCAGCAGGAGTTGCTAGCGAGCAGTGTGACACCTTCATTCAAAGTCTCTTCACAGGCAGCTAGTCTGGTGATGTTTTAAACCCAGTCTAACACTATCTTAGGCCTATTCTTAACTTTGTCTTAAACCTAGTTAAACTCCATCTTAAACCTTTTCTTAACTTAAACCCAGTCTGTCTTAAACTCAGACGCTAACTCTTAAATCCCATTTATATAATAAGTCCTACAATCTGTTAAGTCCTTACTGTCTGCACCAAGAAGTACAGCTAGCTGTGTTTTTATGTCTTATTGCTTCTTATTTAAGGATAAAAGCTCTAATTCACTCCAGCATTGACTATGTCGACATGCAAGAATTGTGGTTATTGTGAAATGTTCCTCAGAGAATAGTAATGAAATAATAACCTGTAGGTCGATGTTCAGCATTAAAACTCAGGACAGCTGCTGAACTAGCATATAACTGGCAGCAACGAGTATGTGTGAGTGGGAGTTTATTTGTGAGGGTAAGCGTGTGCAAGTGTGTGTGAGTGTGTGTGTGTGTGTGTGGGTGGGAGTAAGCAGTGTGTCTGAGGGTGTGTGTTTGTGTGTGTGTGTGTGTGGGTGGGAATAAGCAGTGTGTCTGAGAGTGTGTGTGTGGGAGTAAGCAGTGTGTCTGAGGGTAGGTCTGTGTGTGTGTGTGTGTGTGTGTGTGTGTGAGAGAGAGAGTAAGCAAGCAGTGTGTGAGAGTAAGACGTTTGTGTGAGTGTGAGTAAGCAGTGTGTGTGCACGTGTGTGTGTGTGTGTGAGTGAGTAAGCAGTGTGTCTGAGGGTGTGTGTGTGTGTGTGTATGTGTGAGGGAACAGGGTAGGATAGCAGGCAGGTGTGTGGGGGAGGGGGGGTGACCTCTCACTGGGGAAATGTCAGTGGTGCTGGCGCGTCCGTCTGTCTGTCCAGATGACTCTGGAAATGGGTGATGCTTCCCCACGACCCAGGAAGAATTAAAACAAGCTTTATTTTATATGTCTTACTGCTTCTTACTTGCCCAAAGACTAAGGATAAAAAGATAGCGAAGACTATGTAGACATGCAGGAACGGTAACTATTGTGAATTGTCCCTGTAATAATAACCTGTAGGTAGATGTGTGTCTAGGCTGTAATGGGGGAGGTTGCTACATGTGAAATATGACTAATACAGTACATAAATGCACAGAATACAGTGCCGCTGGAGTTTGACGATAATGACAAATAAATTGTGTGTGTTGCGGCTCTGTGCTGAAGGCTTAAATCACCCATGACGGCTGCATTAATCCTTTCTGTTTCGGACAGCGATTAAACTCAGGACAGCTGCTGAACTAGCAACTAGTGTGTGTGTGTGTGTGTGTGAGTGAGTAAGCAGTGTGTCTGAGGGTGTGTGTGTGTGAGGGAACAGGGTGGTGATAGCAGGCAGGTGTGTGGGGGAGGGGGGGTGACCTCTCACTGGGGAAATGTCAGTGGTGCTGGCGCGTCCGTCTGTCTGTCCAGATGACTCTGGAAACGGGTGATGCTTCTCCACGACCTCCTCTCATCCTTCTCTTTTCTTTTTTTGTTCTCCACCTGTTCTCTCGCTCTCCTCCTCGCCCCCTTCCCCCGCTCTCTCTCTCTTAGTCTTTCCTGCCATCACTCTCTCCTTGGTCCCCTTTCTCGCTTTAATTTCATTTCATTTGTGTTTTATCGGCATGGCGACTACCATAGCAACATATACACAAAATATGCAGAGTCTGACTTAAAAAAATACATGTTGACATATGAAAATTGAAGCGACAGCAGTCATCATAGTAATTAAATGGGAAATACGATATTTAAAAAACTGGCATGTCAACAATTTATAAACAAATAAACAATTGTCCAACAGTTTGGTATCATAACATTCATACCATTTTTTGGAGAATTTCAGAGACTGAAAAGTTACAGCATGTGGCTTCTTATCTCTGTCTGTCTCTGTCTCCCCCTCCATCCCCTAAGGCTGTAATTATTATGTTCTCTGGAATTTCAGGCTAAGTAAATGCTAGCTGATGGGCTGTCACTCATGAAACGTTCTAAATGGAGCACTTTGTTGCATACGAATAGACACGTCCATTTAGCTTTTTTTCCAGCGTTTGTTATTTATTTATATATTTGTGCATTCTCATTTTGTGCTTTAGCGGCTGGTTAAAAGCGGCAAACGGCTCGTCTCGTTACCGCGCGGAGACAAAGGGGCGCCTCTTTTTAAACGAGCCTTTGGGCTAATTAATAAAAGGGAGAGAATTAACGACTCTGATCGGCACGGGTAATTGCTGTGGCTCTCGGTCCCCGGAGGGTTTTTCACAGAAATTAAGTCCACATTGTTCTCGCACATGTCCTCCGGGTACCTTGTGGAGGCGGGACAGGTGTTCCATTTTTGAGGTGAGGCGAACCGTTTGTTAGATAATGGGCCGAACCTGCACTATACTGAAATACAGTTAAGAAAGAAACTCTCATAGAAGTAAAACACTTGTGTTGGTCATCCCTTAGTTTATGAAGAGATTGGCTGCAACAAAATCCAGCGGCTTTCGCTGAGGGTCCTTCAGGACTGAGTTTAAGAACCTCCGCGGAAAAATTAAAGGGAAGTCCATTACTTTTTTGGAGTTTCTAAGGATGACTGCAGAACCGTGGTGACTCACACACACAGACATACAAGCACATGCACGGACACACACACACACACAGACACAGGCAAACACACACACACACGTGCGGGCGGTCCTGTAATCACCCGGCAGAGAGGTCTGTAAAAAGCCGGAGCTCAGGTAATGAGCCCAATGTTCTTTCCGCCCCCCTAAGCCGCAGCTGTGATTACCCCGACCCGGCGGAGCGGCGAGAGAGAGCAGCGAGAGAGAGAGGAGCGAGAGGAAGCTCACAGGGGCTTCATTAGCGCTAGCTGCACAGGAAGTGTGTGTCTTTCAGCCCCCTGCAAATGACTGAACCAAAGACCTGCTGTCACCATAACAACTGCTGTTAAACAACAACAACAACAAGAAAATGTAATGAAAAATGAATATATAACATAATATGAATAAATGTATTCTACTGCTACTGCTACCACCAATAATAATAATAAATAATAGTAATGCAAACAATTCTTCTCATTATTATTGTTATTATTAGTTGTAGTGGTATTATTATTGTTATTATTATTATAGCTGCAAGCAGTGATGAAATGGCCACATTTCAGCAGAAAGCTAAGTAACCTGCGCAGAGCATCACCCATTCGCTTCTCTTTCGCCCCGCAGCAGGACTGCAGAGCTCAGTCGCAGTCGCAGTCACAGTCACAGTGGCAGTGTGTTATATGGCTGCAGCTGGTACAAAGTTCTGCTGCTTCTCTGTTTACTTACTGCAAACACAGTCTTATCTGTTTCACGCTGGAAAATACATATTTAATCCAATTGATTTAAAGGTCTTATTAATTGATTTGTAAGCGGTACATGATCTGAGCCAGTCTTTTCCTCTTCCTCCGTCTCCCTGCTCCTTCACCCCATTTCTCTCTCTCTCGCTCTCCCCCTTTCCTCTTCCTCTCTGACTCCCTGCTCCTTCACCCCATTTCTCTTTCCTCCTCCTCCCTGTCTCTTGCTTTGCCTCTCCTTCTCCGTTCATTTCAGTTCAGTACGCGCTTGATGGGCCTGACGAAACTGTATAATTATATTGACAAAAGCTTTGTGCAGTTAAAGAAAGGAGCGTCAACATGAAAATGGCAAAAACACCAGCAATAATTTTCAGAGTGGTATTGTTTGTATTTCTCTCTCTCTCTGTCGCTCTGATTGGATGGAGCAACCTCTCTCTCTCTTCACCAGCACAGTGCGCTCCCAGTCACTTCCTGCATACTGCTGCGTAACAGGGGGCTAAAAAGAGAGACTTTAAAAGAAGGCGGCCATTTTCCCCACAGCCTCGTAGCCTGGTTTTCCAGGCTTTTATAATGTCATTACTCAGCGGCATCAGGATGTGTTGGTGGGCGTTCCTCTACGCAACCCCCCAACCTCCCTCAACCCCTGTTAACGCGTTACACAAAAGCATGTTCTCCAGAGCTGTCGTAGTGCTGAGAGACTCTGCGGTGTTTTAACGCACAGGTTTCCAGGAAACCACACGGCCCTGTCCGCGCTCAGGCCAACGGTCGGCAGACCCACAGAAGAGTGCTTTGAAGGTGACGAGGGAAAAAAATGCAGCGACAATGTTTTGTAAACGGAAACCAGCGCCAGTGTTGAACCTCCGGTTGGGCAGCGTTGTAACGGTCGCGGCTGACGGGCCGATCGTGTGGCGCTTGCTGCCGGCCGCATTCTTTTATCTCGCTCGGACACGTCGCTGCACCACCAGCTTAGCCACGGCCGAATTTCACACACCCCCAACCCACATGAGGAACGGGAGTCGGCAGTGTGAAGGGGGAAACCCTGAAAGATTAGAGTACCCATTGCTGGACAGGGACCCCAAAACTCATCACCAGTGTTATGAGTATGCTAGTGAGGGCCTGGTGTCTTATCTTTGAATGGGGCCCAGGACTCCTGGTTCCACCCCTTCAAGGCCATAGTTCATGGCTATGCAAGCACTTCCCTGGATTTATATTTCAGGTAGCTTTCGTTCGCTTTTACGGAGAGTTTTTAGGTTATTTCCTGCCGGAATAGTATATACTAATGCTCTTGCCCCAGTGCTGTAAGTTTAGCCGATGTTTTTTTTCTCGTATTTGTGTGAAACACAAGGTTTTTGACCGCTGTGCCCTGTCGGCTGTGTGACCGTTATGTCCTGTTATCAGCTAGAGGTCCTGTATGAGCCAGGTTACACACTCATTATTATTATAACTTTATGTTATGGTCCGAGATTGATTGATTTATTGACCAATTGATTTATTGTGATGCTTTATTGATCCCCAGTGGGGAAATTGACACCATCATCTGCAATAAGCGCCGAAAAAAAACACATAGCACACAAGAACACGGTGAAGAATGTGTCATCAATCAATAACATCTCTGAAAAGCAACTAGTCAACACCCCCCCACTTCTGGTCAACATGTAGCTCATGCTACATGGGATGTTATTCAGTTTGATTAGGAAATAGTGTCACTCGACTAGCGTGCACACACACGCACATTATTTTTACATAATGTTTTATGTATGCTTAGTGCATAGCTCTAAATTTAAAGAGTTTAACTGGACCAATGAAAAATGAGCTAGCTTGTGAGTCATAATCGTGGGTGTGAAAGGTCACCGGAGATGCTGTATAGATACTGAGATACAGCTGTTCAGCGTACATGTGACTGAGCCCCCCATCTCCCTTGGTTACTGGCCCTGACTGGTTCGCTGTGTGCTTCCTCCCTCCGTTTAAATCGGTCTGAGCCGGTCTGAGCGTGCTCACTGAGGACAATAAACTAATCGGTGAAACAGCCGTGATCGATGGAGCAGGCAGGGGGCTCAACAGGGGATCAAAGCTTCACATCGATTCGGCCTGTTTGGATGCAGCAGCGAGTGTGTGTGTGTGTGTGTGTGTGTGTGTGTGTGTGTGTGAGAGTCCTTGATCCCATGCGTGCGTGTGCAGTGTTTCTGTACATGTGTGTACATAGTGTGTGTGTACATGTGTGCAAAAGAGCCCCCTCCTGTGTGTGTGTCATTGTGTGTCTTTGTGTACACATGTGTGCATGTGTTTGAGTGTGTACGTGTGTGACCGTATATGTGTGTGTCAGTGTGTGTACATGTATTTGTATGAGTGTGTGTATGTGTGTTTATATGTATGTGTGTGTGTGTGTGTGGGAAGTGTAGCTGTTGATGTATGTAGTAGGTCACATTCATATTGTTTGCTGTGTGATTGGGCGCTGGGTTTGAGACTCATGAACAGACGCAAACCCACGGCTCCGTCTGCTCTACCTGCCTCCGCACCTGCTCCGCGTGTGCGCGCCAGCTCAGGGGGAATCCATTACGCTGGAATAAAATGTACTTTACCCACATCCAGGGGGAAATTAGGAAAACCGCGGCCTGCAAGGCGATTATGGTATTAGTGTCATTAGTGCCGGTGTCCAATGTCAGAAAAACAGATCTGAAATGCAGACTTAATTACTGCTGTGTGTGTGTGTGTGTGTGTGTGTGTGTGAGTGTGTAAGAGTGTGTTCTGGAATCTTTTAACACTTTATAATTTTAAATCCTTTAGATTTCTCTAAATAGCAATCTGATTCAACTCTATTTTTCAGTTGTCTGTCAGAGTGTGAAAGAGTACATGTGAAACAGTGTAAAACATTCTAGAGGATTCCAAGTGAGTCTGCGGAGTGTAAAGAAATCCGGAAGATTCTGAAGGAGTCCCAGAGTCTGCAGGAGTCTAACAGAGTCTGAGAGAGTCTGAAGGAGACCGTAAGAATATGAGAACTGCTGACTCAGCTACACTTATCAGATTGACATTTATGCTTTTAGCATATGTTTTTTGTATATGTACGTAGCAAATACAGTAAGGCTTGTTGAACAGCAGTAGACGTACAAAATCAATTAAGTGTCGGGCAAATCTGAATCGATTCTGCAGACAAGCACAAGAACATGTTTTTATATAATCAGTGGTTTCAAATTGTAGCGGTTATGTTTGGCTGCATATGAGGCTGAGTAGAGTAGGGCATTATTGCATGAAGAGCAAAGAGGTTATTGAGTTTACCCAGGAAGATAAAGAGTCATCCATTTGGTATCTGTGTCCAAACTTAGATCCCAGAAGAGGCGGAATTTAACTCAAATGAAATGAATTCAATTATATTCTTGGTATGAAATAAAGATATAAAATTCGATGAGCACAGCTAACCTTTCCCCTTCAGAGGTATGCTAACCAATTGCACTTGGAGTTACGCGACATAAAAGCAACAGGGGGTAGGTTTAGATGGGGGCTGGGTAGGAGGGTGCTGGGTAGTCGGTCGCAGTCCTGGTTTCAAACAGTGCTCGTTTTCCGGTATCGGTCGGAGGGGTGGGGGCGCGGAGTCGTCAGTCATCCTCCCTGGTTGAAAGCGGCGCTCGTTCCACAGTATTTGCTGAGGGGGTTTAGCGGTGGGGGGAAATTGTGCGAAGCTCAGCAGATCGGCCGCTCAATCAACAGGAAGATGGGAATCTGTCAGTCTGTCGCCGGCGCGATGAATCTGCCCGGCCCGGAATGTTCCCCACGCCTCACCATTTCATACCTGCCATCCTGCAAATTGCATTTTTTTTTATTTATTCATCAATTTATTTATTTATTTATACACCCAATCCAGAACAAGCTCTGGCCGAGGGAAAAGGTCATGGCCCGATTTATGTTCAAAAGGTCCTGTTTGGAAAAAAAAAATGACTCAGCTGTACTGTAAATGATTGCAGATCGAGAGGTAATTAAAAGACGCACACTGCCTCCCATATATCTTCACTGTCTCATCTGTCCATGGAGGGGGCGTGGGGGGGGATCGATGGCTATCACATGGGCAGGTATTTATGGCTGCGCAAACTGCAGCTGGGGGAGAGGCTGGAGGTTCTGGAGCGCTGCCCTGTCGCTCTGGCAACCGCACCGGGCTTGTTTACTGTTATGTTTCACTGCCGCACTGATGTAGTGCAGATCCACTGATCCCTATATCAACTGCATAGAAGACACTGTGCAAACCATTCAGGTCCCACGCTATAGAGATCGGGTAAAACCGGCAAATAATGTCATAGTTTCTGCCTTTGATCCGTCTCCCTGTTAAATACACAGGTGGTGCTGAGGTTTGCTGGTGTCTTAATCTGTTTCTGGCAGCAGCCCTCTTCACGTCACATCTGCCGATCTGCATACAGTATGGACTGGCCATGGCCATGGCCATCTGTAGAGATTGTGCTCAGCCAATCTACTTTATGTGGAGATCAACCTCAGCCAATCCGCACTCTGATAGGATCGGTCTGAGCCAATCCACATTCAGGACTCCCAAGTGCCATCTTTGCCATGGTAAATGGGGTGTGCCACTTAATGGGGAATGAAAGTCAATATATTGTATTAAATGCTGAAGATTGATACTGGAGGGTTGGTAGGGAGGCTGAGTGGATTTAGTGTTATAATGCCAGCATGGTAAGTGTGTTTGACTGAATGTAGCTGATTATTAATGTCAAAAACAAAACCTGTTTTGGGACAGGCTTTCTTACTCCTCCTCCTCTCTCCTTTCAGCCTCTCTGAAGGGCCCCCACCTGGCCGGCTGCTTCTCCCGCGATCAGGAGACTTTCCGCTGCCGCTGGAGCCCCGGAAACTTCCAGAACCTAACGGAGCCCGGAGCCCTGAGGCTCTTTTTCTACAAGTAAGCTGAAGGGTTCGTTAACACCTGGATAGAAGGCATTTGGCCTGATCTCAAGGGCCAGCACGCGTCTTGGCTTTTGGCCTGTTTCAGCACTCAAACGCTTCATTTTAATGAAGTACTTGTTCTCTAGCCTACAATGGCTGCTGATCGATGAAGGAAACCCGAAAACCTGCTGACACTGCACTCCTGCAGGGCTGGAGGTGTGCTAGCATTGTCCACCCAGAGTTGTAGAAGTTGTCCGTGGTTCTTTGCTCTTTGTTCTGGGTACCATGTAAAGTAGCCCTGAATGTGCAAAAAGTTTTATGTGTATATGTATAGAGTTGTATTGTTTTTATTGGATTCAGGTCATTGTATTGTGCTTTTTGAATGTGCTGTCCTCAGTTCGCTGTTTGGTGACCATTGGAGAGAGTGTCCTGAGTATTTGGCCTCAAACGAGTGCTACTTCAACAAGACCTACACAGCCGTGTGGACCACCTACTGCATCGAGCTGCGGTCGCGCGTCCACAATCTCACATACGACGACGACT
Source organism: Albula goreensis (assembly GCA_022829145.1). Classification (NCBI taxonomy): domain Eukaryota; kingdom Metazoa; phylum Chordata; class Actinopteri; order Albuliformes; family Albulidae; genus Albula; species Albula goreensis. The sequence continues at coordinate 2,473,086 of CM040744.1, forward strand.
GCTTCTCTGTGGAGTACATAGGTGAGGACATAAGAGCTAAAGCGGTTAGCACAGGTGGGAGTTAAACACCCAGCCTCAGGATGCCCTGCTGATCCAGGATCAGGTCCATATCACAGCATTAAACATGATGAGTTAAAATACTGAGTATGGACCTGATCCTAGATCAGACGTTTATCTTGTCCAGGCATAATTGCAAGAGACAGACACATCATTACCAAAGCCATGAAAAGAAATACATCTGAATACAATGAAATATAAAACCATAAATACATGTAGGAGTTAACAGTTACCTTCCCTTACTGGACATATTATGTAGGTATGAATATGGTGGTGAATGTGTGGAGTAGAGACTGTGTTTGAGGTGGCTAATGCCCCCTTCCCAACCCCAGTGCACCCCGACCCCCCCATCAAGCTGAACTGGACGCTGCTAAACGTGAGCCGGTCCCTGCTGCACTTCGACATCATGGTGCACTGGAAGTCTCCGCCCTCGGCGGACGTGAAGGGGGGCTGGATGACCCTGGTGTACGAGGTCAACTACCGGGAGCGCAATGCCACCCGGTGGCACACGGTAAGACCCTAACACCGACTCCTCCCCCTTAGGTCTGACTCCTCCCTCTAGCTGTTACACTGACTCCTCCCCTTTGAGTTAGCTCCTCCTCCCCTCAATCCTACCTCCAACACTATAATGACTTTTTCTAATTATATTGATCTCCTTCATTCAAAAATATGAATTTAAAGAGATTATCATGCTGAGCTCCTTCTCCTCTTTGGCATTCTGTAGTTAAGTCATATGGCAGATGGACACCATTTTGGCTCTGGTCTTTCCTCCTTTCTCCTCTGCTAAGGCATTCTCTGCCCCAGTCACGCAGCAGGTGGAAGTCATTACGGCTCTGTTCTCTGTTCCTCCCCTCTCCCCCGCTGTCTCCAGTTGGGCGAGGAAAGTGAGACCTACCGGTCCATCTATGGCCTGAACACAGGAACCGAGTACGAGGTCCGGGTGCGCTGCAAGATGCGCAACTTTGAAAACTTCGGGGAGTTCAGCGAGACCATCCTGGTGTACTACCCATCAACAGCCAATAAAGGTGAGACTGTGTAGCCATGTCTGCGTATGTATGTGTGTGTGTGTGTGTGGAGCAGTGTATATGCCGCACACAGGGAGGAGTGCGTTTTATATACATTTTTGTTTTGTGTTTTAAACATTGGAGCTGTGCAGCAGGCCGTCTCTGGCCGACTCTAACGATCTGATTCAGCCCTCGACTCAGCCAGCCCCTGCCTGATCCGAAACGTTGGCGTCTGACAAATGGTATTTTTTTTTCCCAGAATTCCCCTTTCCCGTGACGCTGGCCCTGGTCTTCGGCGCTGTGGGAGTGGGAGTCCTCCTCGTGCTGATCATCTTTTCCCAGCAGCAGAAGTAAACCTTCCCCCAACATTACACCAACATTACATCAACGTTTATCCAACATTACACCAATGTTCTCCTGATCTTATTTCCCAGACGTTGCTACAACCCCCCCCAACAACCCGTTTAACTCATTATATTTCTGTGAAATTGAAAAACACTTCTCAAGATCCATGAGAATTTTGACAACAAATGTTACTAATCAACACATACAGCCATGTGAAAGATGACATTTTTTTATTTTTAGTTGACAGTCAGGATGCTGTCACTCTCTGAAAGCCTGCCAAAAGTCACAGGTTTTATTAACTCTGAGATTTTAGTCAAATGGCCATCGTCAGTGCTCTGATGATGCAGGTTTTGAGTGTGCAAGAGTTTTGGCCACTAATCTACTGACTTAGACTGCCAGTTTGAATCCTTGGTAGGGCACAGCTATTGTATCCTTCAGCAAGGTATTTCCCCATCACTGTTTCCTTAAATATCCAACTGTATTACAGAAAGCAGGTAAACATATACCCTTTTAAGCTACTCCCAGCCCCTCCCACACACACACACACACACGCACACACTCCCTCAGGAGAAGAGCATTTGCTAACTACCTAAATGTAATGATGTTTTCCTAAAATCTAAGGTTTACCACTCAATGTAGAGTGAAAACAGGATTGCAGAATGTTTGCAGGTGAATGCACTCCAGAAATGTCAGACCCCTGTGATCGGTATTTCCATTTAAAGACGAGACGCCCACTCTGCGGTCTCTGCTTATAGCACAGAGTAAACTGTTTTCATTAGCCGTAAGATAGCCCCAAACACAGGAGCAGAGCGCAACTCAGAAACACATGCCGGGCTCGTGTGCTGGTAGGCAGGACAGCAGCCAAATTATAGTATTGCTTCGCGAATTCCATTTCATTCCATTCATGTTTTGATGATATTTTACAATATATGTGCTATACATTTTGTTGTCTGTAGTCAGGTTAAAGAGCTAAACTTGAGCCATATTCCTCACAAAACAAGCTCTGAAACAAGTTATGAGGCTTAACAATTGAAAATGGCCGAAATCAATCAATTAGACTCTTGTCGTCTATGTGCGATTTCGTAAACTTTTCGAATGACTGTTTTGTGAGTTTTGTGTGTCAACACAGAGCCCCATGAGTTAAATAAATCGTAAAGCAGCCTTTGTTAGTTACTGTGGATGGATAGGAGGATCTGGAAAGTGCCTGAATGCAAACATGTGACTGTATCCTCACGTACAGCTTTCCTCTGTCTCTGTCACTTCCTGTTCCTGTCAGGCTGATGGTGATCCTGTTGCCCCCGGTCCCTGCACCAAAGATCAAAGGAATCGACCCAGATCTCCTCAAGGTACGCTGGTCAGCTATACACCACAAAAACAAAGGTGGCACAATATCTTCTTTGGTTTAGGGCACCACGTTTTTCCATTGTTGAACCATCAGGGTGTAGTTTAATATGGGTTGGACAGTCACGTCGTTACCTTACATGTAGCAAACAACAAACCAATCGCAGAACATGTTGCTAGTAAGCAATAGAAGATCACCAATGTTGATTGGTGGATACTGTCCGGATACACTTCTGGCTTGGAAGTATACCCATAAGATATCCACCAATCACAATGAGGAGCGTTTTCTCAATGCCCTGTGATTGGTGGAGCCCACTGTTTTCTTTATGCAAGTTGATGACATGACTGTTTTAATCCATGTTTTACTGTCTCTTCCTTATGTTCTACCCTTGGAATTCGGACCCAGGAAATAACTCTTTGAGAGCGTGGCTTGCCTATATATGTTGGGGGCCGTAGCATGGCTTTCGTGACCAGAACCTATTGAGGAATGTCACAGCTGTTGAAGGTCGTTAAAGCGGTTAGAATGGCGGCCTCTGTGTGCCGTACCCAGTGCGGACGAAGCAGAAAGAATCCGATTTTGTCCGTAACGACACGGTTACAGCTGGGACAGGCGTGTGAGATCTCGCTCCGCTATGCAAGTCTTTCTGGGACACGCACGCACAGCTCTGCCTTCAAACGGCCCGCCTCGCTAACCGCTAAGGACCCCCCGCCATTCTCCCAATCGGCACGTCGCTCTCCCCCCTCAACACCGAAGAGAATGCAGAGAATTTGCTGGAAGGCTCTGACCGTTCAGTAACACTTCTTCATATTCATAATCACCGTGTCAGCATTATCACATTCTTTTCAAATTTATGAGGACGCTTTCATATTTATTGTACACTTTTTAATGCCCAAAATGAGTTGTAGAAATTTACAATCCACAAAAAGAGCTATCTCACCTCTTTTTTCATAATTACAATCATATTTTCTAAGTTATGAAATGCTTTTATATTTATTATATGCTTGTTTAGTACCTGAAGTGATTTTCAAAATGCAGAAAAATTAAGCAAAGAACGATAATCTGCAAAAAGTTGTTTCTTGATCATAATCTTGCTCATAATTTATGAGGTGCTTTTCATTTTTATGTGCTTTTTTATACCCAAAAGAGTACAGCAGTATGTTTAAAATCACAAATTTGACATATGCAGAATTCAGACAAGAAACACAAGCTCTCTTTTATAAATGTACTCTTAATAAAGTAAGCAAATAATGTAGCAAAGACAAAACAATTAGTTGGCATGACATGTTGAAATTCTTCAGCCACACAGAAACAAATGCTGAAATCTTCACACTATGTGAATCCATAACGCAACCAACAAACTCAATTAAATGAATGGAAGTTAAATATAAATGAAATACAACAAGTACTTGCACACTCAATCAATTAAACTAAACAACTGATGAAATGTGTCCCTTAAAAAATGCCATACACTCTAATGTAAACGGATAGTGTGTGCAAATGATTTACGTGAATGGAAAAATAACTTTTGTGAATCAGTGTGGATAGGAGCCTCTAGTATATGCCTGAATGTAAATGCAATTTAAATGTGAATGTGAAAACAATGTGTGTGTAATACAAAAACCGACTGCTCCAGACAGTTTTAACACCCCCCTTCACTCCCCTCCCCCCACAGAAGGGCAAGCTGGACGAGCTCAGCTCCATTCTCACCAGTCAACACCTGTACAAGCCAGAACTTCTGGAGGAGGACACCTGGGTGGAGTTCATCGAGGTAGACGCGGGCGACGCCGGCGCCAAAGCCGACCTCGGGGAGGAGTCTGACACCCAGCGCCTCCTGGGCCCCGCCCACCACGGCCTCCTGGGGCTGAAGGACGACGACTCGGGGCGGGCCAGCTGCTACGACCCCGAGCTCCCCGAATCCGAGCTGCTCTCGGACACCGAGCCGCTCCATAAACGAGGGGTCGCCCCGCCGTCGACTCCGACCTCTGCCGCTGTCGCCGGGGTGTCCCCTGCTGTCGCCCCCGCCGCCCCGCTCATTCAGACCCAGCTGGGAACCCAGACCTGGGTCAACATGGACTTTACGCCCAGGTGAGCGACGTGACGGCCACGGGCGCCGTCGTCCTCTCCCCCGGCCAGCAGGGCGGCGCCCCCGAGCAGGAGCAGCGGCGGGAGGAGGAGGAAAAGGAGAAGAAGAAGAAGGAAGAGGAAGAGAAGGTGAGAAAGGGGGAGGAGCACAAGGAGGAGGAAGAGGAGAGGGAAAAGAAGAAGCAGAAGGAGAGTTTTCAGCTGCTTGTGGTCGATCCCGACGGAGGGGCGTACACTTCCGAGTCGGACGCCCGGCAGATCGGCACCAGATTCAGCTACACCCCTGGCCCACCCCAGCCCCCCACTCTGGGGGTGCCGGTCGGTGGGTACCAGAGTCCCTACCTGCTGGTGGATGCCCCTCCCTGCCCCCCTCTCCCACTCCCACTCCCCCCCGTTTCAGACTACACTGTTGTTCAGGATGTGGACGCCCAGCACAGTCTCCTCCTGAACCCCACCCCCCCTGAGCCCCCCGCACCCCACCTCCCCTCCGTCAAACCCCTCCCCGCCATGCCCGTGGGATACCTAACCCCCGACCTGCTGGGGAACATCACCCCCTGAACTCCATCTCCCAGCCCCTCCCCACACACACACACACGCACACACACCCTCAGGAGGTCAAGGGTCAAAGTTCAACAACTCGACACACAGACTCACACTACCTTTCACTGCTGGAAGCCAAAGCTACACGGACAGACTGCACTGCACCTGAGCAGCAGGCAGGGGGCGCCGGAGAGACTGTGACGTTAATGGGCCGGTGGGGTCAGAGGAAAAGGAAAAGGAAAGGTGACTTGGCCTTTTGTCTCTGGGACTGGAGAATTGCAGAGATCCCCATTACCTCCAATGATATATTTTTAATTCTATGTACTCACACACACCCAGACATTCACACACACTCACGAACAAGCACACGCATATTTGCCAACACACGCGCATACACAGTCACACACACCCAGAAGCAAGCACACACATTTTTGCACACAAACGCACATACACAGTCACACACACACACACACACACACACACACACACACACACACACACACACACACACACACACACATATGTAGGTGTAAAGTCAGGAGGGTTAAAGATTATGCACAATGCAAAGTCTAATTAAAAGGTTCTGGTGTGAAAGGGATTTGGGAGCTACCACACAAGTGTTTCTTAATGTTGATACTTACAGATATTGACTACGTTTTTATTTCTGATTGCATAACTGTTGTTTACAAAACATAATGGACATTATCTCACTAAAAGGACATGGATTTATGTTTTTTATTTTTCTTTGTGTAGTGAAGTACTTTCGAGCATGATTCAGTGTTCTCTCTTAAAACTCACACCTGCCAGCACTGTAAAAGGAAAAAAGAAGCTTTTTATAACTGGGTATGATCGTTCAGTCGTCCTTCAGAGTGGACAGCCACATCTGAGGCCACATCTGATTGGTTCTGATATGTCACATGGGACATCGACATCTGATTGGTTCTGATATGTCACATGGGACATCGACATCTGATTGGTTCTGATATGTCACATGGGACATCGACATCTGATTGGTTCTGAAATGTCACATGGGACATCGACATCTGATTGGTTCTGATATGTCACATGGGAGGTAAGAAGGGGGAGGGGGATTAGATACTAAAATGGTCAAGATTTTAAGTTGCAGTTCAAAATTTTTGAAAAGGCTCAGGTCTCTGTAGGTAGGGCCCAAGGCAAATTGCCATCCTCACAAAACTTTCATTCAGGAAATTCCTCACTGGCAGAATTAAAGCCACACTTTTATTTTTACGTGCTGTGTGATGAACATCTAAAAATCGCTAAACTGGCCAGTGAAAAGCCTTATGTATCACGCTAGTCCTGATAAAATCTCCCATTCCTCTGATTCTTTTTCAGAATAACAATCACACTAAAACACTTTGTGATTAATTTTGTTCAGCCGTTGAATTTTGTTTTTAAAATACCGTTGCTGATTTTCACCTAATTTAGTTGTCAGTCAGAGATAAGTATGCAGGATTATGTTGACACAGGTACAGGCTTCTCCTGCAGAGACCTGAGTTTCACTGTTAGAAAAGTTCGGTGGCGGAATTTAACCCAGTACTCACCAGGCCCTCATGTAGGTTTCGCAAACAGCAAACCTGTCAAAAACGAAATCAAAACATAATGTGACATTGTCCAGAGGCCCACCCAATAAAAATGTTATTTTCTTGTACTTAATATTATCAGGTATGGAACTGACAGTTTCTTTTCTTTAGTAATATCAGTTACGTAATTGTAAGACTGGCAGTTTCATTCTTTTAGTAATATTAGTTATGGAATTGTAAGACTGACAGTTTAATTATTTTAGTAATATCAGTTATGGAATTGTAAGACTGACAGTTTCGTTCTTTTAGTAATATCAGTTACGTAATTGCAAAACTGAAAGTATGTGCCTATCTGTCGGACATCACGTTTCCACCTGTGGGTGGGGACGTAGCTAGACCCACTCTTCTCCTTTGTGACCTCACAACTACATACCGCAGCATAACGTTGCTGCAACGTTGATAAAACTTCAGGTGTTTGGTTGAACCGTGTATTTCAAAAGCCTCAAGTCTTTGGTATTTGCTTGCTATCTTTTAGCATAATAGATATAATTCTGTTTTAAAAATGTTTGTAACAACAATCTTACAGTTAGCATTTATCTAACTAAGGGAAGAACTGATGGTTGATTGCTTTTTTCTTGAAGCATCGGCTTGGCTATTCTGCTCGGTACGAGAGGGCACCATTCACGCTGGCTCAAGCTCTGATCGTCAAAAGAGGAACAATCGGTCTCCACAGATGTAGTGAAGCGATCTGATTAAATCAAAGTAATTAAATAGCTTCATCATATATGGATTTTATAATGCGCAGAGCTGCATTTTTTTATTTTAAACGAGTATTTATGAATTGCCTTATTTTCACAGACTGTAACTGGAAAACACTGTTTCCTGTTTTTCTCTGTTGCCTTCACGGAATAGCCTGACAGCGTTATGCTTTGTAGAAGAATAGCACCTGCAGTGTTACATTGCTTGTTTGAGCCACTTGAAGATAGTGTTGAAAGTTTACTGAATTTTAAAGGGTTTGGCACAGTACTGTCCTACATGCCCCCCACCATTTCAGGTGGTAAATCTTTATTCCCCGCGCTCAACCTGCCGCTGTTCCCGCAGGATTATGGGGTTTAACCACACAAAACCAAACAGCAAATGTGTCTTGAAACAGCCTGGCTTTTAGAGAATATGCGTTCTTCTTAACCGTCTAATTTTTGGTTATGGCGTTGATCCCAGTCTCTAGAAGAGCAAGCCTTAATCTTGGCCTTGTTTGCATACAGTGTCGTCTGCATGAGCACATCGCACCTAAAAAGTGACAGCCTCGTTCCTCGACCGTCTCGGACACAGTTTAGGCCTTCTCTATAGCACAGTGGCCTTGTTTTTGTCAGCCGACGACTGGATCTGTCGGTGACAGCAGGCAGACTTAAAGGATCGATCAGTCAGTCGTTGATGTATGTCCTTTTGACGTCGGTTTTCTCCGATTTTTTTCGTTTATTTGGTTGCATATTCCATTTTGCAAGCATTGTCTGCACAAACACACGAGCCCCTTAGAGGAGAAATTCAAGAGCTCATACGGGACTTACGATTTCTTGGGCTGAGGGACTTTTACGAAAGCCAATTACAACACAGTTTGCCTTAAACCTGTCAGAAGCAAATACAAATGTTCTGCTTCTCCGAAAGAAACATTTAAATATTGTTTTGCTGTCAAATGTCTGTTGCGCGAACATTATGGTTCAGCAGCACTTGACCGCTCACTCAACCTGTTAAATAAGCTATTGTTGGTAGAATGGATTAGAAAGGAATTCTTATTTGAGTATGTATTACTCACACAGACTGATTATGAGTATCATACACTATGCCTTTATTCTGTTTCGTCTGTTTTGTCCAGATTTATGTAACTGAGGATATGTATACACAAGATGTGGGAAACTCACTCAAAACAAACGTGTTTGAGAAGCAGATTGTAATAGCTGCTTCTATTTACATTTTAATGTTTCTGTTGTCGTTGTTGGTTTTTCTTTTCAGAAAAAACTCTGCCTTACTTAAAAAAAAAATGAATTAAGAATTCTGCTGCTGCTGCGAGAACCAGCATGTCAATGTTGAAAATGAAAATGTCTTAATATATCACATCAGTGGTGTACAATATGTATCTAAGCATATAGTGAATGACATGTTGTGTGGCCCCAATAACTAAACTTACATTTTGCTGCTTTTTATTGTTTTTTTTTTTTCTGGTTTCAGTCTCTTTTTAAAATGCATTATATATATTATATCTATGTATATGAAGAAAAACAAATGGATCTTGTCATTTAGAAAAGCAAATTTTTATTTTAATATGCTAGAATGAGTTCTTAATCCTGTTAATTGTATCATGTTAAGTGTATTCTTGCTAGAATGTACGATGTAGCATGTACAACTTTATATAAAACCACACACAAAAACAATGCAGATGGGTATTCGCTGTGTGAAAGCTCATTCATTTTCAGCTGGAAACAGTGGTCATGAAGGCAAAATGGCAGATTTTTATTGTAGCATCAATGCAGTGTTACAGTTGCCCTGTTTAAAGAACCACCATTTCTCTCCTTAGGTAATTCCTTTGAGCTAAAGTTCTTAGAAACAAAATGGCTGCCACGACAGGTTTGCCCTTAGTGACATACTGGCCTAAAAGCAAAATGGCTGTCAGGACAGGTCTGCCCTCAATGACATACTGGCCTAAAAGCAAAATGGCTGCCAGGAAAGATTTGCCCTTGGTGACATACTGGCCTAAAACAGACTTCACCTTCACAGAGGGGTAAGTTCAGATGGGGTGCAGGCCCAGGTCAAGTTATGAGAGGAGTGTAAGGTTAGTCCTCTAAAATCTGATACTGTGGCAGGTTTTGGGGGTTGGGTGTGGGGCGGTAGCCACAGGACGGAATGAAACGCAATACATTTCAGTATTATTTAGCATATTGTACCCGTATATCACTGGTGTTTTTTTTTTTAATACCTCCAAAAATACAACTATAAAGAATGGAAAAATATATATTTTATTACAACAGCACAATGCAATATGCAAGCCTTTGTCACATGGTGTAATAAAAAAAAACGTAATTAGTCATAGCAATGGAAAGTTGAAAGTTCAAAGATGGCAACACAAATTTTCTTCACGCATCAAACTCAGTGAGTGATTTCCCCTTTGAAACGGAGGGGATCATTGAGCTTCTCTGATCTCTAAAGAAGATCTCTGAGCTTCCCATTGGTTCATTGCTTTTGACTCTCCTCCGGCTACATCTATGCAAGAATGTGGTAGCAAGCCTAACAGGGTGTGATCGCAGTTGCACATCGGTGCTGGTCTGGGACCAGTTGTTCCGACTCAGATCCTAACCTTATTCAGTAGAAAGTGAAGAGTAAATACTGTCCCTGGACGAGCACTTGCAAGAAAGTGTGCGTGGACACCCTCGATCTCCAAAACACGGAGACTTGACTTACAGTTGGATTTTGCACATACATGGATACAGTTTGAGCATAAACGTTTGATGCACTTTCACCCCATATTAAAATGGATTACTAGGTAAAAAATATTTGGGAAATGAGTGCATGGGAGACATGAAAAATGGGGATCCTTCAGTAAAAGCAGGAGGTCTGGCCTGTGTGGCTATTTGTCTTGTGACACTGCACATGCAATACCAATGCCTGGGCCATTCGACAAACATGAAATTAGGACATTTTTTAGTCCTGGTCAAGGCACTGTCAAGGCTGGAGAGGGATGAGACATATTTTTAGTGGGTTTAACCCCCGTTCTTCCCCAGCGGGGCGGGGCCGGGTGTTGGGCTCACCCACACGGACCTCCAACTGTAGTTCCAACTTCCTTCCTGGTGAAGTGACTTCTGATTGGCCAGGTGAAGTAGTGGCCATGTTGCTCTCACCTGTTTGTGTGCTTCAGACCAGGCAGAGGGAAAGACGCAACGGCATGCAACATTTTTTTGAGATAGCCCTAGTTCCCGCTGACCTACCGCTGATGCACGCCCTCTTTCCCTGTGACCCCCTATGGTGGTTTGCACTTCAGCAGAGTCTCACATTGGGTAGCATTTTAGTGTAGCAAGATACTGCTTTAGTATTGTGTTAGCACAGAAAGCTACTGTTTTATCCCTGCTTTAGCACAGTAAGCTACTGCTTTAAATAGTATTGTGCACAGAAAGCTACTGTTTTAGCCTGACTTTAATGCAGTAAGCTACTGCTTTAATATTGTGTTAGTGCAGCAAGCTACTTTCTTAACACTGCTTTAGTGCGGTAAGCTACTGCTTTAGTATTGAGTTAGCGAAGCAAGCTACTTTTTTTGCACCACTTTAGTACAGCAAGAAACTGCTTTAGTATTGTGTTAGCGCAGCAAGTTACTGTTATAGCACTGCTTTAGTGCAGTAAGCTACTGCTTAAATACTGCGTTAGCACACCAAACTTCTGTTTTAGCACTAGTGCAGCAAGTCCCACAGAACTACTTCTGGCTGGAACATAATTGCCAAGGCCTACATTTACCAAACTAAATACATTTCCTAAATAAACAAACACACGAAAAAAAATTAAACCTAAAATTTTAAATAACCCCATTACTGTAATATTTCAAGTTATGTCATCTGACTTGATCGAATTTAATGCCACCGAAGCGTATTGTTTTAGGTCAGCATAATGCTTTTTTGGCTGAGTAAACAAAAAGTAAAGGTTAAATCAACTGACATGCAGAATATCGTTCGACAGTGCAAGGCCACCCTTAAAAAAAGAACAGACAGATGAAACATGTCTGTCTCAGACTTTCTGCCAAGGTGCTGCCGTTCAGGTGACGGTGCAAAATACCACGGAACGGGATTGGTTCGCCGTGGAAATGGGTCGCCTGCAGTGGGACTGAATTACAGCTCTCCGAAGGGGGTCACAGGGGGGTCAGTGGAAATGCTGTGTCTCTAATTCTTGTGCACCGCCCCCCCCCACACACACACACACACACACAGTTACTCCTCCACTCCCCTAACTTGTCAGCGGGGAAGCGGAATACCACAGCCAGTTACATAATGACATTCAAACAGGATCGCTAGTTTTCCCAGGATTCACACATTCTGTTTCGCAAGTCATGATTCTTAAACTTATCTGTTGATTTTCCTCCAACAGTGATACATGTAGCCACTTTCTGCCCATTTACTCATTTTATTGTGGTGTTTTTATGTTTATTTGAATAATAAGCGATTACGTTTGCCCTGTCTCTTTTCAGCAAAGATAAGTCTATATTTCAGGACTATGACATGTACGTATGGCCCCCTGCAGGTTCTACACATTAAAACATCTTGCATGTCAACGCACGGTTACAAACACATGGCCTACCCATAAACACATTTTAAGAGGGAAAAATGCACCAGCTTACGATATAGATATCATCCAGTCTGCTTCCTGTGGTTGTTTGACCTTCAGTACCATAAAAGTGTGAATGATTCAATATAAATGTGTTATCAAGTGGATAGCGTGTCATTCTTCTCAAAACTGGGTGCCTCTGATGCGCGAGAAGTCGATCAGTTCTGTCTCCCTCGGGGTCTTGAAAAGTTTTCACCATATTCAAATTGATTATAAAATGTCAGTTTTTGAATTAAAACAAAATATCTGAATATTTTTTCAATATAGAAATTCAATTTTAAATATATTAATGCAAGTCATATTACATTTTTTATTAACCATTAGAAAAAATGCTTGGACTTTTTTGTCTAATCCACTTCAGAGCTGATCTGAGATCAGCTTTTTAGTCATTGTTCTAGAGAGTTCCACTGAGCAGGCCTAAACAGCAGTATATCATCAACAACGCTTTCCCAACATGCTGTTTTCTGCAGTGAGATATTGAAAGCGCAGAGTCCTATTTTTCCCTACAAATGATGTGAAAGTTCCTGTCCTGAGATAACATATAGCTTCTTATTCAAAAACATAAGTTTATGTTTGGAGTTAAATGCATTTTTAATTATGAGTGGAAAAAATCTATTGGATAGGCAAGTTTTTTAATGGGAAAAACATATTCTGAGCTAAGGAATCATTTTGGGGTACACACATTTGAACCTGGGGGGTGCCAAGTTAGAACTAAGAGGATCACATCAGAAGCAATTCTGGAAGGGGATGGGAGCCAGGAAGCCCCCTAAATACTACGGTTTCCTGAGCAAAGTACAATGATTGGCTAAAAGCACTTTAGAATGTGGAAGCCCCGCCCATTTGTAGTGAGATGAAACTTAATTCCAAACCTGTAACCAGTGCCAAAAGCTGATCTCAGAACAGTCTTCTATAGTTGATTAACTATTTGAAATATACTTCAGAGATTTTTTTTTTTAATTGGAAAACTGGTCAGTATTACATTCATATATACAATCATATATGAGGCAATAGACTTCAACTCCAGAACTGAACTCCAGGCTCACAGGCTATGTTCCAGTTTAACAGGCCGGTTTGGGAACAGCCATCAGAAGAAGCTATTTAAAACAATTTCCCAGCATTGGTGGATGCTACTGTTTATCTTGAAAGCGTTCCCTTCTCATCCCTATTAGCCACACTAATTAAGTGGTTGTGATTTCTGCCACACTATTTGCTTTATATTCGTGTACTCTCCCTCTCTCTCCTGGAACACAAACACTTATATCTGGCTATCAAAACCCATGATGAGATATAGGTTAGGCCAACATAATAATACATGTAGTGTGTTATGTAACTTAATAATACGTCTGTGGCATGCAAAGCCCATGTACATTGTGTAAGAGACTGAGTGCCAATTTGCAAATAGCATTGCGTGGTGAGCTCGGGAACGGTTTGTCCTGTTATTTTTATTTATTTTTTTTTTCACGGTAGAGTCAGCACTGAGGTGTCGAACCGGTGCTATGACGGCGAAAGAAGATCAGTCAATTAGAGTGGAGCCTGTGTACTTAGCAACGCCACGAGAGACTGATTGAATCAGCTGGGAAGGCAGGTTTAAACCGCCTCTCGGTAAGTGCGGGTAATTGCCGGCCAGTTGCCCACCTCAGACGCTAAGCCGAATTTAGCCCCCCGCTGCCCTGCATCGTCCAAACGCCTCTGGCTGTTTATTGACCTTTTCAGATTCATTGCCTGGACTGTGATTTGGTTAGTTTTGTGCGCTAAAGAGATGAGGGAACAGCAAGAGCCGTTCGCTTACCTCTAATGGATCCTACCTCGGATGAATAATAGGTTAAGAATAGGTCAAGAAGACTGTACTTACCCAATGAGAGAGCCCTCTATCTGGTATTCATTTTTACAGAAGCTGTTCTTCTTCAATATTTTTCATTAACTAATACAATATACACTAGCCTAATATTTAAGAACAGCCTAATCTACTCTGAAAATGTCTTTAGAAGTACTGCCAGATCCCTGGATTAAAAATTTATGAATTAATAAATTTAAACCAAGTAAATCATTTTTTTCCTTTATTGATTTCTAAGTCTTTGCGACATTTGACTCTGGTCTCATGAGTTCCTTTAAGCATCTTGTGTGGCAGATCTATGCCTTGTTCTGGGGTGTTAACAGCCTGCATTTAGAGTATGATTTTGTCGGGCAGGTATCACCGATGATTGAGGTTTAGTTCCTGGATGACGTTGTTGTACGCTGTTTGTCTTCCAACTAATCTTTTCATTAATTAACGCTGTTGCAAAAGCGTTTACTTTCCACAGTTTTGTGCTGAAACAGATCCTAGGTTTTCCTCATTCATTTGCTTTATCTTTGAACTGAATTGTCTATATGTCAATTTCAGAATCTACCAAGTCCACACTTCTAGTACATAGGATTTCATTGATACTATCTATGAGGGTATAAAAAAGGTACTTAAAAGATAACTTCTTTCTGTTTGACATGAATACCTATTTCTTATGTAGGCCTATTGAGACATCATGATTTTCATCCTCAATAAGATGAGTAGGCATTAATATTGTTTAAAAACTATTAATGGTGTATCATACTTCAGGGATTGAAATTACATTTTAAATAGAAGTCAACATTCACAAGGAGGATTACCCTGTGAATCACCTGAGAACCCGTACTTCATCTGGGCCACTTGTTTGAGGTAAATAAAAAAGTTCCTTATCAGCCATGTTTCCTTTCTTAGTCCTAATAACTGAGTTAAATTGTATTTTATATGCATTTGTTTGTTCATAGTGTTGGTGTAATAAAGGTTTGAAGCTGGCACTGGCTAGGGCATATTGTGGCTTTTGGCCAGGTTAAAAAGAGTTTTGAACCAGCGGGGCAGCTGTTCACCGTTAGTTTTGGCTCTAGTACAGCACACAGAGAAGCAGAATGAATAAGTTACAGTAAATGGCGTCTAAAAGCAGAGAAAGAAGCGGTTTTGCGGAGCGGGGTTATGCAGCCTTCTGTCCTGACTGGTCGCCATGTCTGTTCCACAGACCTTGGAGCGCTCGTGCGGAATTTTGTCTTGCTGCCCGCGAGGTTCACTAGGGGAGAGCTGCACGAGGGGGAAGTGCTGCACTGGAAGCTTCCGACAGGGCGCCAGCGCCACCTGTCGTGAGTGGGCGGTAGTGCAACCGCAAAAGTATTGCCAACTTTTTTCGCAATGTATTTACCTTCCCATTTTTAAAAGCTGCGTAGTCATTTGGTTCTGAGGCTATACAACTAATTGTTTGAAGCATGCATTCATATAAATTGATTATAGTTGTTTTTGATTAAACCACCAAGGAATAGAGTGCAGATAATATTGACTTCCCGCATTCGGTTGCTATTTAAATATAAAATATTACGCCACGTCCAATTTGACAGAAATAACCCACATTAGGAGGACCTCGCCCCGCGAGGCACCCGCATGTCGATCACCAATTTAAAGTCCCTAACGTCACGGCCTACCACGCTCAGGGAACCGAGCGTTAAAGTGAAAGGGCTGCATCCGACTATAATCATTGTTATTAACAACCACCGCCATTTCCATAAATACATGTTTTTATATATTTATTACAAACTTTTATTGGTGTGCAGGCGATTCAGTAAAGTGAAAATAGTCCGTTTATATTTTTTCACACATTTGTTGTTTTCATTGTAATAAGAGCATTACCAACGTGTTCGATGTATTTCAGCACAGTTAATGGTTATGTCGTAAACAGCCAACGTTTTACAGGCATGTCATGTCTTTATTGGATACTCTTGGCCAAGGGAAAACGGCACAAATCATGTCTAATTTTGTTTGCCCGGCTCCTTCCAGAAAATAACCAAGCTAAAAAGGAAATAACAACATTCTGGCCAGCAAATTGGATGAAAGGAGCCGACTGATGAAATTAAGACAGATACGGGTTATAACCCCCCAAGGGATTCAAAGGGGAACGATCACAAAATCGAGCTTTGTGCCAGCGCTATCTCCGGAATGAACCACGGGTTGAGACTCTTAAAACGCTCCTCGTTAGATAAAACAAACGCGCGCAAAAATCGATAATACAGGACGTGTTTGCAGCCTGTGGGAATATCGGACAAACTGAAATGCTTGTACCACAGGCAATGTCAACAAGGGTACATTAAAGTTCCCACAACAATACGACGCCCACAAATACTATAAATGAACTATGGTACATTTCTATCATGACTAACGTCCGTTGACAGTTTTCCCGAAGCTGAGAAACCTGCTCGAAGGAGGGGTGCAATATTTATAGAACGGTTTCTTACACCATTCTTGTGCAGGTAGGACATAGCTTCTCCGTTGGTTCCAAGTGAAACCCAGCACAACAGTGATGCAAATTTCACTCGCAAATGGTTTCAAGTTCAGGTATCTGCTTCCCTAATAATGTGAGTATTTCAACATCCTAAAGAGATGCATTGCTGTCTTCTGGATTTCGACCACAAAGTCATTTAATCAGCAAATTCTTTTTAAAAATCCTAGTAAATACTACATTATGGTGCTGTTCTCGAATACAACAGAAGAATTCCCAGTACCAATATAATCAGAGCAATAACAAATTATCGGGTCTATGCGTACGTATTAAGAAATGTGACAATGCATCGTTTTTCTCGGGCCAGATATTTGCTGTATGGTTTCTGTCTCCTCTTAGTGGTCATATAAAACACACACACACATAATACTTACACACTCTTCGACATAGCTTCACTGTAATTTGTTTGGGCAGAGTTTTTCAGATAAGACGTAAATAAAAGAGCTAATGTTTAGAAATGGACGTCATCAATACGTGACCAAAGACAAATATATTGAAAAAAGAGGGGAAAGAGGCCATGTTGATTTTTCTCCTTTTCCTGACTTGGAGGTGGAATATGAAGTGCAGTGTATTGCAACTCAGTCTCATTCTGCAGAGGGAAGCCCATGGATAAACCGCTAAACCCTTTCCTTCACTGAATTAGTTCAGTCAGGCCTTCGATTTCCTTCAGGATTTCTGAAGTACTTTTAACTGGCTCCTGCACCTCCATGAGATTGTGATTGGTCAGGAGCAAGCCTGACATTAAAGCCAATGCTTTTACAACCAGTTCTTTCTTACACAAACAGCAGTGAGGCTCATTGCTACATACACATATTTCTGCTCACATCCTCCACCCCCCCCCCCATCAATGAAAGATGATGACGGATGGCATGTTTTGCATGAACAATCTTTATTCAACATCCGTTTCACTTCTCAGTCTTTTGACTTCCTGTCCTTGGTCTTTTCTATGTCCACATCGGGCAAACATTTTACACACAGAGCATCAGGTTGTCTAGGGAACTTAGTTTTTCCTAGAAACCTTCATGAAATATGAAAAATGTTTTCATTCAGTAACTCACAACTCCACTGTCACTGCTTTCAAAATCCCTTCTTACAGCTCTACCGTATTCCTACTCTATTCCCATCTATTAAGGCTACACTAGTGAAAGAGCACACACAATTTTCAAAAAATAGTTCAGTTTGTTTTGTTAGTTTCCACGTGTATTGGAAGTGCACAAAGTAAAAAAGACATTTTCTTACGAGTCCAAGTGCAATTTGTTTGTCCCTCAAGTTAATCTAAATCCCTTCTAGTTGACATCAGAAAAATTACTTATGTTTTGTTATTAAGGTATATTGTCATACTTCTTATAAGC
The DNA here is from genome assembly GCA_022829145.1 of Albula goreensis. Taxonomy (NCBI): domain Eukaryota; kingdom Metazoa; phylum Chordata; class Actinopteri; order Albuliformes; family Albulidae; genus Albula; species Albula goreensis. The sequence goes on from CM040744.1 coordinate 2,491,035, forward strand.
AGACCATCTGGAATGATCCCACATTGTATAAGAGGATATGGGGATGATATATGAAAGTTATGTATAGTTTATTTGATCAGGTGATTTTTTTATGGATTGTTCTAGAAGCTCATTATTTAGTCATGGTTTTAGTGAATAGTCCATGTTTCTAAAATGCTTTTTTGTCAGATAATCAAGACTAAATGATAATATGTTTCCAATAGTGTTCATTTAAGCTGAAAACATGAGAAAAACACACACAAAGAAGAAGAACTTCCGAATCTCTCATCCTCAGTAGCACAGAATGTTTTACCTTCAATGTTGCCTAAGAGCCAAATTCATTTACAGACAGATCAAAGTAGAACGATACTGTCCCTACATTTTTGTAAAGTTTTAGAGCAACTTATCTTATGTCACAAGTTAAAATTTCATGTGACGTTGTATTTATTTTTCAGTCAATGTTTTTTTGGGGGAAGAAGATTGAAATTGTGGTCTGGCCTGTCGTTCGCGGTGCCCCCGTCCCAACCCCAGACTTGCAGAGCATCAGACAGGCACCACTATCGCTAGTTTCTGCGCCTGTCCTCATTAAAGCAAGATGGGTCTCCATGGGAGGGGGAAAGGGAACGACAGGGCCAGGAGGCACATTGAGGAGGAGAGGAAACTCTGGTCCAAGCCTGGAGGGAGAGGGCGGTTCCAGGTTTTCATTCCACCGTGACTGATATTTCCTCGTTCAAGCTTTTGAGTGTGATAACTCTGTCAGGGGATCAGAGGTCTAACTAAGTCTCCCTGATTGGGAATGCTGAACATCCTAAGAGATTAATTCCTCACTCAAAATACAAAATCTAACTTTGCCTCAGATTGGAATCACTTAAATGGCTAGAGGAGACTACATTTCCCAGTGTCCCTTGTTGTCTTTACAAGCATACAAGCATTCCCCATCAGGGGACTCAGTGAGACCCTGACCCCCTCAGTTAGGCTAATCTTTGAGCATGCTGGAACCGTGAACAGAAATGCCTAGCCCCGCCCCCTCCAGCCCTGATTGGACACTCAAGTTGCCTCTCACTCCTGTTTTAATACTAGTTGGTAAGATGGTTCATTTGGGGGCCAGTGTCACATATCACACACATATATTATTATTATTATAATTCTTAATATTATTATTGTTATACTCCTGGGGGAATGCCCAAATAATCTAGCTTTCATACCTAGTTCAAAAATTAATTTCATCATTTTAAACCAATGTTAACCACAGTTAGCTGTCTCCTTAATCCCCCCTAGTGACATACCTCTCATTTTTAACTGGATTAGAGTGTGTGCTATGGCGACTGGCCTGCAGAGGTAGCTCTAGGAGCTTACTGTTCCAGTCACCCTCAGGACTGGACCCCCTGGGGTCAGGTTCATTTGGACTGCTGTGGCTGCTGTCAGGCAGCAGGGGGCAGACGTCACTGTCAGGTCTCCCTGAGCTGGTCGTTGCCCAGGGTCCCTTGTCACTGTCAGGAGGCCGGGAGAGACCCCTCGCAGTGTCAGAGCCCCGCGACCTGATTGGCCGCCCCCTCGCTGCTGAACAGCTGCCGTCAGTGTCAGCATCAGCTGGAGGACTGGAGGGGCCCTTTGTCGCCCCTGTGCCACTCTCAGCTGTACTGCACCTTTCACCTGGCACCGCCGCCGACCTGTCAGGGCCGCTGAGGGGCATCTAGCGCCTCCTCATGGTGGGCATCGAACGCTACCTGCCCCTGCCCATGTTGGATGTGGTAGTGGGCGTGGCCTTGCCCATGTTGGGCATGGTCGGGGGTGTGGCCATGGTGGGTATGGTGGACATGCTGGTGCTGCCCTCCGTTTCCGTGGCCCTGCCTCTCTGTGCTGCCGTGATGACCGCCTTGGCCCCGCCTGTCTCCATGATGTCCGTGATGGTGACCATGGCCACGGTCATGACTGTGGCGGCCGGTCGCCCCCACCTCCTCCTCCCTCTCCGGCTGGACGTCAGGCACCGCCTCCACCGTCCTGTTACAGGCCTCCTGCTGCTGAGGGCTCTGTGGTGAAAACAAACAAAGAAAAAATGCAAAAACGAAAAATAAACTCACAGAGCAGGAGCGTAAGCAAGAGTTCGGGCCTTATCGACTCGGCTACCACTTTACCGTTTTCCAGGTTTTACCCTTAACTAAGATGTATTATTATTAGTAATAGTATTAATATTGTTATGATTACGTCATATTGGCAGCTTCCGCAGATGTTCTTGCAGTAGGTTTCCCGGACGGCCTCCTCCACATAGGGTGTGGTCAGGATGGAGTAGGGGAGGGAGATGTGGTAGGTAAGACGACCACACCTGGAAGGAACAGGAGAAAAAAACATGAATAAATAAACAGCATGTAACCCTGTTACCATAGAATACCTTTTCATTGGTAGAAATAAGTCAAAGATTGACAGCCAACTGCAATTCCACTAATTTTCAGTGTAACGAAACATCGAAAATTAGAGTTTGCACTTAACTAGTTTGCCTCATAAAATAATAGTTTAATGAAAGAAACATGGCGCAGGGGATGATGGGAACTCACCGGTCGTAAATGAGGAAGTCGTCCTTGTCGCCGGACAGGGCTTGCCAGACGTCGGGCTCCTCTGGGTTCTGCTTGTACAGGGGGATGCTTTCTGGAAGCTTCTGCTGCAGCAGGTTGTGCAGTTGCTGCGACATCTTCCCCTGGTGGTTGACCACCATGTAGGTCACATTCATGAGACCATGCTTCTCCAGCTTCAGGCGCAGGTTGTCCATTCTGTGTGATTGAAGAGGGTCAAACACACATCACTACATAGTTACCTTACAATCTGTTTATACAGCATTAGGCACTACACTGTAACCTCTGAGATACAAGCCCAGCTCCCTAACCATTACACTACACTGTAACCTCTGAGCTACAAGCCCAGCTACACCCTAACCATTACACTACACTGTAACCTCTGAGCTACAAGCCCAGCTCCTAACCATTATACTACACTGTAACCTCTGAGCTACAAGCCCAGCTCCCTAACCATTATACTACACTGTAACCTCTGAGCTACAAGCCCAGCTCCCTAACCATTATACTACACTGTAACCTCTGAGCTACAAGCCCAGCTCCCTAACCATTATACTACACTGTAACCTCTAAGCCATTATACTACACTGTAACCTCTGAGAGCTACAAGCCCAGCTCCCTAACCATTATACTACACTGTAACCTCTGAGCTACAAGCCAAGCCCAGCTCCTAACCATTATACTACACCTCTGAGCTACAAGCCCAGCTGTAACCATTCTGAGCTACAAGCCCAGCTCCTAACCATTATACTACACTGTAACCTCTGAGCTACAAGCCCAGCTCCCTAACCATTATACCATTAATAGCTACAAGCCCAGCTCCCTAACCATTATACTACACTGTAACTGAGCCAGGTAGCATTACCATGGTAACAATGCAGTGTGACATACCTGGACGCCTGCACCAAGCAGAACAATCAGCTGGCCTGCAGGAGTGCCACAACGGTCACCTGACCAAGGGCATCCTTCATGGGGTTTACCTCCCCGATGCTCCAGGTCGGGGCCAGTTTACAGCGGGTGCCCTCGCCCCCTCCCTCCGTCTCTGCCCCGCCCCCGGGGAGCAGGCTGAGGGCTAGGACCAGACCTAACCCCGCCCACATCGCTCCGGTCTGCAGGCTCCACCCACCTGTGATACCAGAGATGACACAGCCAATCAGAAAAAAGAACAGAGAGGATAGCGAAACATTTTGACTGGTTCAAAGAAGACAGTTACTGAAAGCTCATTGAAGCTCCACCTATTAGAAGATTCATGAAGCCTCATTCTGCCATCACTGCTTTTGACACTACTTCACTACAATAAAATGAACTACATTAATATTAATATGGATTTGACTGGACCCACCCCCGTGGAGGATATTCGACTGCAAGAGGAACATTTATGCAAACAGAGAAAGTAATAATCATGGATTTTATCTGTGTAATTCTCCTCGTTAACTAATCCATAACTGCTGATCAGTCATCAGCACAGTTCAATACAATCAATTAAGTCGCTCAATTAACTCTCTTGGTCCTGTGATAATGAAGCCAGTAATTAAGCTCCAGACTGCACTCCTGTGGTTACTTAAGCAAAGGAAAATGTTTAAAAAATTAAAAAGTTTAATTAACGCGGACATCAAATGAAAAACTGGTTCACCCCAGGGAGATGAGAACGAGATTTTCTAAACTACGTATTGGATTGTGGTCCCAATGGATTGCTGATCACCATCTTGTTCGAACCGATCAAAAAGTCTTTGTTTCCAACGCAAAACACAACAGTTGGTTCAAATCAGAAATGTTCTGATATCACGCAGTAGCCGCACCCATTGTTTTGGATTCTTCACTCCGCGATCGCTGGCATAGACCTCTCTGGATACATGGCTTGACTGGTTTAAAAAAGGCTGTACAGAAGCTTAGCATTAACTTAAATCTGTTCGCGTTCAATCATTAGGTCAATCAAGTGTAAACAGTGAAGTGACTGGTTGATAAGGAGACCAGCGCATGTTGCAAATTTCCTGGGAGTAGGGTGGGGAGAAACAGTTCCACATGTATGACCACATACCTGCTTATATTGCAATGCAGATTGCATGCCTGGACTTGCAAAGCAAGAAAAAAAAGAGTAGGTTTTGAAATAGTTACTGTAAACTGGGGTTTCTGTACCTGTCGAATGGGATTTTGAAATTAATGTCTGCATTATTTTTTGCATGCATTATGGATGAATGTGAATAATTTCAGCAATAAAATATTTGTAACCATTCCTGACTCTAAGATGAGAGTCAGCAAGAATCTGCAAAAGGTATCTGCGATGTCAACCCTCAAAAACAAATTTGTGCAAAAAAACTCTTTTGCACTTTCCCATTCAAAAAGTTTAATTTTGCAGTATGTTCTTAATGCATGCGCGATAAGTCTTTCAAGAACACTAGATCAAAAACACATCAAAAACCCTCAAGGACAGATACGGTTACTTGTTTGCATTGCCTTAAACAATTGTTCAACAAGTAAACTAATGTCATTTTTAACCCTCAATTTGAACAAAATTTTGTGAAAAAATCACATGCAGATACTTACAATCTGGTAAAATACGCTCTCTCTCCTGTTTCCGTTTACTTCAGTTCAATCCAGCTGTGTCTCCTTTCAACAAAAACAACCAACTCCTACTGTCCCTCTCTATTTATACCCCTCTTGTTTTTCCTCTAGATATGGGGCAAAGTTCACTCAGAGGGGTTTAATGTGACATTCCTCTGCAGAGCGGATGGGCCGTGCTCAGTTAATCTTCCGAGGACATCTTTCTTTTGTTTGGGTTTTTTATTTAAGAGGAAGAAAAAAATGAATGATCTGCAGGAGACCCTTTGTCCCTTCCCAGAATACTTATGCTAACTGTGGCTTAATTATTTGGCTGAGAGAGGACGAACGAGGGAGAACTTCACACGGCTGAAAAACTTCCAGTGAAGCTCTTGGCAAGAAATTGACACAGTGCTAATATAATATTTATCAGCAAAGTTAACAGTGACGTTGTAAAAAAAATACATTTAGAAAACTGTGGAAATATTTTGACATGCACACCCTTGTCATTACTCGCTACAACCATGAAAATGTTTTGATTCTTCAGCACTATGAGCTGTTGGTCCATTAGCATTTATCAATTTGAATTGCTGAGCATTGGCACAAATGTCATTTTAAACGGTACTAATTGTAAAAAAAAATGGTTTCATTAAAAAAGTTGTAAAACTACTGCAGACTGACATTAAGGGGTTAAAAACAGATGTTTCCGTAAGGAAAACTGCTTTTCCCTGGGGGAAAAAAGATGACGGGGACCAGGATATGCCAGGCTAGCACAAGCTCATCCTTACAGGATGAATATCCTGCATGTACAGGTTATGTGAAGCATGTGGACTCATTCATAACTCATGGGCACGTGTGTATGCATGCATTCATTCATAAATACGAAGCATTATAAGTGTCTTCAATTTTGCGTTGGGTTACCAAAGCTGAAAATGTTATGTAAGGTTTAAATATGAACACACATTCATAAATGCATATATGATTGAATTGAGCTATTAGACGATTAAGAATTTAATTAATCAAATTAAAAAACATAATTTATTTCCATCCTGGGCCTCATTTTTGGTGAGATTGTTTTGCAAAACGAGGTTATCTCAATGCCTCATGTTTACTTACATCTCCAGTTACCAGAATATGTTCCACAATAATTGTGGGCATGCTTTTGCAATCGTCTATAGTCTGGCTTTCAGTCACAAAAGCCACTGGAGTCAAACATCTGAAATCTCCTTGAGATCTTGTATCAGTAAATAAGGCCACTTTACTGTCCAGTGCAACCGCAGATAAGACGTGCCCTTTTGAAATATGTAAAAAACAATTTTCCTGGAGATGCAATTGCTAACAGAGAGGCTGGTTAGGGCTGAACGGAATGATTTACTGACAGCGGTGGTGTGGTAAGAGTCAGAGCGAAGGTCATGTCACAGAAACATGGCCACTCCGACCAAAGGTTCAGCTCCAGTGAGTGTTTACGGGGTCGCGAAACGGCCACATGCGCCGCTGCAACTCTCTGATCATCCCCTGGCTGCCACCTCGGTAACTCATGAACATGCCCCCCTCACCCCCCCCCACGATGTCTTGGCTTACAGACACATCGTGAACTCAAGGTCAGACCTTTTTTTATGGTGTATCATGGAACTTTTACACTGGTTCCTCTTGGAGTGATGTCATTTTTCCATGTAGCGGGCGGGCTAATCTACTCTCGAGAACTCCTCAGTAAAGTTTAAGAGCTGTACTTATAAAAGTAATCTCTATGTAATTTGTTGGAGCCCAAGGGTAAACTCTTGGCAGACAGTGGAAGCTGGCTTCGTCATGAGTTTATACCATGTGGATGGAATAAGAGAGAGAGAGAGAGAGAGAGAGAGAGAGAGAGAGAGAGAGAGAGAGAGAGAGAGAGAGAGAGAGAGAGAGAGAGAGAGAGAGGCGAAGAAATTACACAGTAATTACGCTGGGTCTGCTAATTGACATGTCAAGCGAGTGTGGAGGTTGACAATGCGTTGGTAGACTCTGTGGTCTCGTACTGGCAGACGGTCACATCTCAAGACGTTCATGTCTTATGCCTTGTTTAAGCTGCCTGAGGGATTCAGGAATGGAAAGTTTTCCCGTGCAGCCAGGAGGATCAGCACTATAATTTGTGCAGAATGGTTTTTATATCATTATTCATACATATAACTGCACATTTATAAGTTAACAGTGGTTAAGCGATGAGTGTATTTGTAACTTCCATGAATTATTTTCTACAGCGAAACTTTCCATTGGAGTAGTAAACGTTTTACATTTTATTCGTTTATGTTTGTGTTATATCATCCTTGGCTGTAATGTGGGTCATTATCTTGCCCCAGAAAGATAAACTCCTCTTCATAGCTGGAGGTTTATATCTGTTGAGATGCATGTACCTGCATTTTGGACGTACACTGCCGTGAACTGGGACTGAAAAAAAGATAACCACATGGTCTGTATGATGCCTGTTGAGATACTGAGTGCCTTATCTATCTAAGATTTGAGAATTCTTATCCATAATGTCCCAAATATGCTTATCTCACAGCTGTGTGAAGCGAATCACCTTATCATGACAATTAAATAAGGTTCATCGGATATATTCAGTGCGCTTATGAGGAGAGAAGTCACCTTCAGACTAGGCCAGAGCTTTAGGTCTCAATACAAAACCTAAAGCACAAGCTGCATTGGATGACACCAAGCGTTTGCTTTTGCAGGAACACCGATAACAAGATGTCCCGAACTCAAGGTCAAGGCAGAATAGTGTATTCTTTTGCTTCATTTTCAGGAACACTTTATGACTGAATCCCAGCAGATCACAGTTTAACGCACCACCGTGATTTACTTCAGTTGTTAAAATGTAGCAATAAATGCAGTCCAAGGTGATCTGAGGTTTTAGATGGTGAGCTGCTTAAACGAATCGCAGCTGCAGCAGACGGAGCATGTTTACATCAAACCGTGTGATTGGCTGAGGTAGTTGGTTTGGTCCAATGGCAAATCATGTCACAAAATTGGATGGGGAAAAATTTAAACCTGTGCGAAAGGCTGATAGATCCAGCCCTTCGTCCTTATTGTGGGATGTGAGCTTCAAGAATGTTGTGAGTTCTGGTGCAGCGTTCTGTCCTTGTGCAGTGATTATATAAACTCCAGCTGTTTACGCTCAGACCTCATAACCAAGTCAGCTGAGCTAGCGGTGAATGTTTAACCTGAAGGACTGCGCAATCGGCATGCTCATGCCAAAAAAAAAAGTTTATCAGATGATTGTTTAGACAGCACTTCAAGTTTCAGCTTGTTGCAAAAAAGTTAATCTTTACGGAAAAAAAATACTTTAACTATGGCTTTGGCAGAAAAGCGCAGTCAGGGGTTGTGACCGGCAGTAGTTTTATACCATATTGGGTAAGACATAGGCGAGGACCAACAATAACCATGAGAAGCAGTTTGCTCCCGTTTGCTGTCTAATTGCATGGGCCAAATGAGAGAATAAGGAACGAGCACTTTGTGAAGTTGTAGAATGATGAAAAAATGACTGTTTTGTATCTATACTGGCCATGGCCTAACTACTTGTTTTAACATACAGTGAGCAAGTGATTTCAAAGCGATCACGTAGTCAAGCTGACCTGACGTGAACCGACTGACGTCACAGCCAGATCAAATCAAAACAAAACAAGAGCCAAATCATAGGATGAGTTAGCACAAATGCCCCGGACCAGACACCCAAAATCGCCTTACCGGGTGACAAACTCTCATTCAGACCACTGACAGACATGAAGGGTCGGGACAACCTGCCTGAAAATTAAGCAAGTTATCCTCTTTTCCATAAAACTCATTTCTAACCATACATGACTACAGGAGTAAGCATAGTATTCAATGCACATACAAGAACTGTGGCCTTACATTTATGCATGGCCAGGAAGGGTTTAAGGGCTAAGACGAGCATTGCAGATGTGAGTGCTTTGGCTTCTTTCCAGCACCTTGGTTAAGATTTGAAGTACAGTCAAAATATATTTTATTCTTTTTTCATGCATGGCAAATTTCTTCCCTTATGATGGGCAAATAATTAAATATTACCAAGTTACTGACACATGTTGAAAAACTAATTTTTTGGCATGTTTAGATTGACTGTAGGGCCTACTAACAACAAAGTCTATTTGATATACACCAATAGAGTATGACTGATAAATGTGCAAAACTTGAGAGTCAAAAGTGGGAAGAAAATCAGGAGGAAAGCAAAAAAATATGGAAAATTAAAAACAGAATCTAAACCTAGGCTTTCAGCCATTTTGGCTCAGAGGACCTGACAAATATGCAAAACCAGAAATGAAGGTCAGGTTGTTTTGGTTACCATAAAGTTTTGTTCTCATGTTGTCATAGCAAAAAACATCTTAACAGTCCAAATTACACCCTCTTTGTTTCTGCCAGAACCCAGTCTTTATTTTTAAGGGTAACAGAAGTAATAATGAGGCATTCTAAAACAGAAGCCACCAAGTAAACGGCAATGTACCTTAATGTGACAGAGGTTTCAGACATTATCACCTGCTTCATGAAAAAATACCAAACTATAACTATATGAAAATATAAACTAATATTGGTGGCAGATTTTGTCAATGCACCCCATGATGTCAATTTCCACCATATTGGATTTTCCGCCATATTGGATTTTATGAAAAAGGTCCAAAATTTTACACAGGCCACTAATTTTGTCCAATCGTCCCCAACATTTGCACAAATGATCTTCAGACCAAGCCCCTCAAAAGTTATCAGATGGATTTTTGAAACTGTTTGTCCGTAACAGTCGAATTGTCCATTACAGTCGAAATTGGCCGCCAAACAGGAAGTGGGGTCATATCACAGCAACTCTTTGATGCATTGACGACAAACTTGGCATATGGACTCGGAACCCTGTTCTGAGGATGTCCAAAAACTTTTGTGTCAATCGACCACTGGAGTGCGCTGCAATAACCAAAATTGATGCAGCTGCCATATTGGATTTTATCAAAAGGCGTTAAAATTTTTCACAGGCCACAAACTGAGTCCAATGTTCACCAAATTTGGCACAGATGATCTTCAGACCAAGCCTCACAAAAAGTTATCCAATGGAGACCAGGGATGCAGATGCAAGACATAAATACGCACATCAAAACAGCATTTAAAATGTGTCCGTGTTAGTTTTGATGACGTCCAACCGGTAAGAACTACTTTCATGGTAGTGAGAAGACAAAAGGGAAAAAAACGTGAGTCTTGACTAGTATTAAGACGTTTTGATGATTTGTTGCTATACAGCTTCAACCTATATAATCCTATATAGTAACCATGAAAATGCGTAAGAAAAAAAAAAAACCGACAGGCCTCATACTACTCATACTACAAGAAACGATAAGGTGCTGGATCTAAAACAGATATATCACTGATGAAAAAGTTGGACAACATTAGCATTAAAATGTTTCACACTCACAAACAAACAAACAAACAAACAGTATGGATGCATTTCTAACTGACTGAGGAAGCCTGTATGCAGAAATGCGCCCATGCTGTTTGTGAGTCTATAACAACTTTGTGATGTTTTGTAGACTATATCTAAATAATACATTTTATATGAATCATGAATTTCATATGCAAGGACAAAAACTTGGCATTAATCTCTGCTGCCGAAAAGTTTGTAAGATAATGAATTGCATTCTTGTTTATTTACTATAAAAATCCATTTGTCAGTTCTGCGGAGTGGAAAGCTCAGATAGCAATGGGGAAGGCTTTCAAGTAACTTGTTCAACACGTTATTGCTTTGTGTCTTTTTCTTTAAACATGTGACACGGGTGACTGTAACTCCGCATGCCCAGATGGTGGTCAAAATTACACTTCCAGGTTCTGATGTTGTCTCTGTTGACTTGTATTGGAGTTGCTGTCTCTACATGTTTACTGTAAGACTCAGGACCCCTTCCTGAGGATGTGCAAAATTTGGCATCATTTGACCTCTGGGGGGCGCTGCAATAGCAAAAAAACATCCTCACTAATAAATGTTGATGTGTTCGCCTTATAAAAGTGATTCTTATGACATAAAATTTCCTATCAGTTTTTACAGCCACACTTTTAATATGATCAGATCAATTTCCATGGCTCCAAAAAAACAATTGGTTCAGCCTGACAGCAGCAATATTAAGGACAGCTTGCACCACTAGCTAAAAAATCTAGCTCAGTTCTTGGTAGTCATGACAGTAGTATAAAGGACACCTTTCTCAATTAAAGAAAGTGCAGCACAACTGTTAGTTTTCATCATCAATTAATCATATTCTCTCTCTCCACACCGTACCATCACCGGAAATCATTTCTAGCGATACAGATCTAACAGGAAATCCTTCACCCTAGCAAGTGAGAGCGCTCAGCGAAGTCTATCTTCAGAAGATCACACACAATTAGAGGAAGTAGAAAATGATTAGTCTTACGTACTGTAAGACTAGCTAAGATGTTGCGACAAACATACTTGCGCAGCGATAGATGAAAGTGGCTCCATCACAAAATATACAGTTTGCTTAAGTAAACTATTGACATGATTCGCCCGAAAAACCAACTTACACCAAATAAATATACAGCAATACTAAATAAATATTACTACCCAGTAATACTACAATCTCTAATACAGTAATACTGTGGAATCCTATAGAATAAGACCAGTTTCACATTCTCTCCTGAAAAGAGCCTGACCGGACAGTCAGAAAAAATCGTTTTCCTATTCAGCAAAGCCCTAGTTAAAAACACCCATGCTTTACTTTTAGTATGTGCTGGTGTTTCAGAAATTTGGAGAAATATATATCCAAGCGGTACTAACGTTACCTTGCTAGCTTGCATAGCATCACTACCAGATTAGCCTCCTCGGAAGAATAGGAGCACTGCCGATAGCATATGAAACAACACGGATATACCAGTACAGACGGCAAGTTTATCATGGCAAAATGTGAAGAACTTCAGGCAGTATTATGTTTCGTCTGTGTTGTGTATTTTAATATCAATTAATTTAGAATTAATTATTCTACTTTGTAGTGATGAACCAAGATTCATTTTAGATTAAAACAGCTAGCTACTGCATTGCGTGCGCTCGACTCAACCCATTATGGTGTGTTCCGTTTCAGTTGCCCAGCAACGTTACCAATCAGCGTCGTCTCTCACTGTCTTCGCACTGCCTTCTGGGAATCCGAGGCCAGATCAGAGAGCGACCGCCCTTTTTGGAGAGACGGGGGAAGAACAGCGGAGGGAGAGCTGGGGGAGCGTCACACTGAAAAACAACTGCAAAAAGCAGCGGAACCTTGCTTGAGGTAGGCTTATCGATGTGTTTAGTGAATTGTTTTTGGACGAGACTCGTTTATTTATCAATATGTCTGATAAAAAAGTGGATTTTAATGCGCGATTTGATGACGTAATGGCGATGGTCAAACAAGAAATGGCGAGAGAGCCAACAGGCCTGTTCGAAAGCACTAGCGTTGTGTTTCAACAAACGGTCCTTTATCCTCATAAAGTCATTTGTAAGGCATTTACAAATATACATTGTTTTATGTAACACTCACATTCCTTAACTAGTCTTTTGCGAACTGTGTTATTTTACGGTTCTTAAGATTGGAGAAAGGCCTTCCGCTGCTAGTCCTCGCTAGCGCGTTGTTGCTTACCGCCTCTTAATTTTGTATTGGTCAATTTGACATACTTCATATTGCAGTCTCCTGTGTGATTGGAACATATAAATGCACGTCTGTACGTTGACAGCAGTTCAGAAAGCTCTATTGGATAGTAGCTTTAAATGGCGTGGTTATCTTTTTCTCTGATTGGATACCTTGAAACGCTTTGCATAGCGGGCAAATGCAGTAACTTACTGTAAATTCCGTAAATCAATTTGCTAGCTAGCAGTGTGTAGTCGTGCTACGTGAGTCCTAAAGCATTGTCTGGCTAAGATTACTTTAAATGTTTCCATTTTTACTCTCGAGGGTGTTTGGTGGTATCAGCAAATGAAAATCCTTCTTTAGTGGAACCAGAAAACAATATTTCCGCCTGCATATGATGTTTTTAGCCAGCTAACGTTGCTAGCTAACGTTAATTCAAAGGTGGTGTTGACTTCCCTGAAAAGGGAAGTTCCCGACAGATATTATAGGCAGGCCGCATACATGGACATTACGTTACACAATGCTACACAAGTTAGTTGTGTCTTCGTTGACATTTTACATATGTCAATCCATAGAGCTAATTGAAAATGAATGTTAATGCCATGGGTCCTGTATGAACATTGATGAATTAGGCTCACCATGTGTTTTCCAAGACAGTTTACAACTGGAGGCTATATGTATGTATACTTTGATTTTCCCTCCACAAAAATTACTTGGATACATTGTTGGGCATGTTAAATGTAACCTGCTCAATCACATTACACTGTTTGTCATGTTACCCTGCTGTACAAGATCTACACCAAATGGATATCCTTGACTTTTACTCAGTTGTCTATTTTATGTAGAATAGATTGAAGACATTGGTCGACAAGCCCTTATGAAAATTGAATATATCCATAACATTGACATGGCATGATAAAACCTCAGCTACGCCCTTGAAGAGAGCATGTTTCCTTTTCATAACAGGGGAAGGACTAAACCATGTCCGATGAAGATGTCATCGATTGTGGGAACGAATTTCCAGCCCACTATAAGGTCATGCTTGACAAACTCAACGAACAGCGGCAGCTGGATCAGTTCACAGACATCACCTTGATTGTGGATGGTAAGACCAAATGAATTAACCATCTAGATACTCTCATTTTGCCATCATAATCTACATCCCTCCTCTACCTGTTACTATGGAGACAGCCACCAAGTGAGAATCTGCTATATATAGTGACATATGGGTATGTGTGAGTTCTAGTTTATGTTCACTTCACAGTTTGGCTCAGGTTTAGCAGCTTAAAGGCTTGACTGTAGGTGGTTTGAATTTTGGAGGTGTGTTGCTTGTCTCTTTTGGAGAGTTTTCAAGCTTATTGCTGACGTGGGTTGATACCTGGCTGTGAATTTGAGTTTAATGCGCCAAATAAGGAAGTTAGCTGAGGGAATAAATTATAATGGTTTTGTCCAAGTGTACTACCACATTGTACAGCTCTGTTGGTATGTCCAGCAGTAGAGATGGGGGAGAGAGAGGTATCGTCTCAGTCTCAGTCTCAGTCACCATCTTTCACAAAGTCATTGAATTTAAGATCGTTTAAACAAATTTGATTATGTAATTCGGGTAAAGTGTCTGGATTTGTTAGTGTTGCTCCCTCAGTGGTGACCTGCGTTGTGATTGGGCGTTTGTGTTCTGTTTTCAGGTCACCAGTTCAGGGCCCACAAAGCCGTGCTGGCAGCCTGCAGCCAGTTCTTCCACAAGTTCTTCCAGGATTTCAAGATGGAGCCCCTGGTGGAGATAGAGGGTATTGCACCTTGGCTTTTCTCACAGGCTGTTGGATATGACGGATTAAAACCATGTGTTTGGAGATGAATAGCCCAGGAAATGGGATGTAAACATTTTTTTTTCCAGTGACTGCATGTATGTGTGGGAAAACATTTTGTAATGTCCTGAGTGGTAAAATCTTGCTTTTGGACTGCCTGTTATTCATTTCAAATCCACTAGGTGTCTCCATTGCTGCTTTAGTATGACTTTTGGTTTGTTAGGGAGGTCTGTCAAAGTGAAATGAAACATTACAGTATAAAAAGGGCAATCACTGGCCAGGATGAGCATCCATACTCTCCCATTCCCACTCTCTTCCTCAAACTGTCACGTTCTTCCCAGGGGTCAGTAACTTGGCATTCCGCCACCTGATGGAGTTCACGTACACAGCCAAGCTGGCCGTCAGCGGGCAGGAGGAGGTCAGCGACGTCTGGAAGGCTGCAGAGTACCTGCAGATGCAGGAGGCCATCAAAGCGCTCAACAACAGGTACGCCCCCTGCAGGCACTCGTGGTAACAGCTTCCAAGAGCCCAATGGGTATATATTTCCCGTTCAGCAGTTAAAAAATGTGCAAGTTTGACTTAAACATGTTGCCTTACTGGTGGTATTTAAAAACAAAAAATTGCAGTCACTTTGGTGGGTTAAAAAATGCTTTCTCTCAAAAATTTTTCCACAACTCTTTCTCTTGTTCTTGGCGAGTTGCACCCGTATACCTTTTGATCTCTACAGGAAGAGCACATGACCATAAAATAAAACCATATAAGGTGTGTGTATTACTTGTTGGTCCTCTGAGTGATAACTCAGCGGTGGTGGTTTATTGTGTGTTTCTGTTCCAGGGTGAACGAAAGCTCGGCCTTTGTGAGCAGCCCAACCGGCCTGGCGGGGAAGAACAAGGCCAAGAAGCGAAAGATCGCCGAGACGTCCAACGTCATCACGGAGACGCTTCCCTCCGTGGACACGGAGCCCGTGGAGATCGAGGTGGAGATTGCTGATGGCGCCATCGAGGTGGAGGAGGGCGGCCTGGAGGAGGTGGTGGAGGCCGCCAAAAACGCCCACGCCCATGCTGTCGCTGCCGGCGATTCCTCTGACGACTCTGCCCTGGCCTTGCTGGCCGACATCACCAGTAAGTACCAGCAGGGGGAGCCGGCGCTGCACGTGGTGAAGAAGGGTGGCGGGGGCGTGATCGAGGAGGTGTTGATCCAGGAGCCCAAGGCCCTTGAGAGCATAGAGGTGGTTGAGGTCCAGATCTCTCAGCTGGACAACATGTTCCGGTGCGACAAATGCGACCGCGCATTCAAGCTGTTCTACCACCTGAAGCAGCACATGCGCACTCACACGGCCGGCGGGGAGCGGCCCTACGTCTGCCGCCACTGCAATAAGACCTACGCCAGGGAGGGGGCGCTCAAGCAGCACCTCAACAGCTACCATTACGACGCCGAGGAGCAGTCGCGCAGGCAGCGGCCACAGAAGAGGCTGCACGTGTGCGAGTACTGCGACAAGCAGTTCGACCACTTCGGACACTTCAAGGAGCACCTGCGCAAACACACAGGTGAGAGAGAGAGAGTGTGTTAGAGAAAGGATGTGTGGATGGATGTGAGTCTGTGTTTAGGCGAGTGAGTGACAGTTTTGTGAGCTCATGAGAGCAAATGATCGAGTGTGTATGATGAGAGGGACAAAGCACATGCATATGCGTGAATGTGTTCACGTGTGTTTGTGCTCACGTATGTATTTGTGCTTTTGTATGTGTGTTTGTGAGAATCTAACTGTTGCTGTTACTGACTCTCAAGTCGTGAGCTTGGTATTATAAGGTTCCATCTGACATTTTGTCCAGTTTTAGTTTTGCATATACTGATTCTTTCGGTGTTTGTTAATAGCTGTGTGGTGTTACTATATAAAACTTTTTATTGTCTAATTCATAAAATAAAAAGGTTCCACCACTAAAAACACATTCCGAATTAGTTATAAGATTGTACCTGCATTATCCAATCATAAGCCTGTATGCAAACAGCCCAAAGAAAAGAGGACCAATCAAAAATGTCCTTTTAGCCATGTGGCTATACATGTTTATAAAAACAGTAGTTAAAGGATTGTGATAGCAAAAACAGACTGCTAATAATTCATGATGTTATTAATATTATTCATTTTAATGATAGTGGTAGTGAAGAGAAAGTTGGAAGAGCGAAAAGATCGCTCCCCTTCTACATAACTTACTTCTATCATTAACTACATAATAATATGCAAGTTAGCTAGGGGCATAAATTGGTAGCTTGCTAGCTGTTGCTACTGCTGCTTAGCTGTTATAGTTTAATCACTTTGTGTACATTATTGTAGTATTTAGCTTTAGAGTGTGTGGGTGTCCGTTAGGTGAATGTGATATTATGAAACACTGCGTGTTTGTTGCGGTCTGAGCGTCAGTTGTCCATGCCCACAGGTGAGAAGCCGTTCGAGTGTCCCGACTGCCACGAGCGCTTTGCCAGGAACAGCACGCTCAAGTGCCACATGGCCGCCTGCCAGAACGGCTGTGGGGCCAAGAAGGGCCGAAAGAAACTCTACGAGTGTCAGGTACGAGGACAGCTCACCTGGGAGTGCAGTCATGATACTGTCACACAGCGCGACACACCTGGCCTGCTGCGTGCTGTAGCTTTCGGCCTGACGGTTCAGCAAGGCTTTGAGTATGGATTTGGATTACAGGGGACAAGATTAAAAAAAAAAACAGATTCCGCAAATGGTCAAGTCGTCTCTCTCTCTCCTGCCCTCTCTCTCTCTCTCCATCTTCCTCTCTCTCTCTCCAGGTGTGCAGCAGTGTGTTTAACAGCTGGGACCAGTTCAAAGACCACCTGGTGATCCACACAGGTGAGAAGCCCAACCACTGCACCCTGTGTGACCTGTGGTTCACCCAGCCCCGCGACCTCCGGGCCCACCTGCGCGACCTCCATGGCATCCAGGAGAAGGTGCTGCTCGCCGAGGAGGTGATCATCGCCGAACCCGAGTCCGGGTCCGCCCCCGACCCCGCCCCCTCTGCCGCAGTCCCCACCCCCGAGGCGGAGGAGGAGGAGGAAGTGGTGGAGGAGGAGCTTCTCCAGGACGGGATTAGGGTGGAGCACGTGACAGTGGAGCCCGTCACTCTTGAGGGGGAGGCGGTGGATGTGGTGGGGGTGGGGGTGGAGGTGGAGGAGGAGGCCGTGATGGTGCAGGAGGAGGTGGGGGAGGAGGCACAGGTCAAAGAGGCGGAACTAGGGGGCGAGGCACGGATGGAGATCAGGGTGGAGCAGGTGACGGCCACTGACGGGGCGGTTAGCAGGGAAGCGGACTCTGAGGTTCATCTGGAGCAGGAACAGGTGGAGATCCAGGTAGAGGAAGGGGGTGTGGTACAAGGGGTGGAGGTATGAGAATTTGCCCCCTCTGTCCCACCCATACCACCCACTTCCCGCTGCCCAATTTAGCGCCCCGGGACCTTTTGAGACAGAGCCATTGCTTACCCGTTTGGGAGAAGAGGACTTACTCCCACGCACCGCACGTTTCGAAACTTTAATTTATGGAGCCTGTCTGTCTTTAGAAGTTTAAGGTACATTTCAGTAAGGAATACCCGCTTGCTAAAAGACAGGCCTGTTTTGGAGGACGGTGTCCGGAGGTTTCTGCCATGGCGGATTTTTTGGGAGGCAGATTGGGTCTTCTCACCCGGCTGGAAGCTCAGGGCTTCCTCCTCTAAACTCCTCAGGGTGCCCCCTAGCTTCATGAGAAGGAACTGCAGTTCAGAGACGGAAAGAAGATGTGACACAGTATATCATACAATGCAAAAACACCATCAGTCTCTGGTCAGCTTCTGAAAACTTCACATTCGTTTTTTTTTTTATTTATTACATTTTTTTTAGTATTTTGTCAGTTTGAGAAATTGTAGAGTTTACTGTTATTGTAAAGTTTTTTGTTTTGCTTTGTTTTGAATCAGCTGTTTTCAGCTTTGCTAGGAGTATCTCATAGGATGGTAGGTTTGCACGCTTTAAAAAAAAAGAAACAATGCAAAGGAATGGGAATGGTCTCAAAGCCCATGGACTATCTTAGCGCCCTCTGCTGGCCACAGCCTTACAGACACGAATCTCCGGTGTCCCATTTTCATTGTTTGAACAAATTACACAGCCGTCATCAGAAAAAAGAGCGCTTGATTAAGTGATTAATCTAAAAGCTTTTTTGTCCCCCTGTTGTTTTTATTTTTCTTCTGAGGTCATAGTTGCAACAATGACTTGTTATATAAATTCCTCAATTTTGTACAGAGCAATAAAACTGTACTGTAATCAGTATATATTAGTTTTGTAAATTATGGTTCCTCTGTTTTTAGACTGGAAAACTATTTTAGAGCTTGAAATTATTAGGACTGTGCGTGCACACACCTCATTAGGTGTGCGAGTGTGTGTGTGTGTGTGTGTGTGTGTGGGTGTGTGTGTGTGCGTGCCAGCTGTATAGCCTATCCTGTTTGAAAATGGTGTTACACAAGTCTAGGAAACGGCACTATAGTGACTGTATAAGAATGTAGCTTGTAAATGTCCGTTTTCTGACTTCCTCTGAAAACTGTGACATACCCTCTGGCACATACCGCAGATGTGACGTTCCAAAAGACATCTGCTGGACGACTGAAATGTAGCGTAACTCGGTAACGTTTTGATTAGTAGATCGGTGGAATCTGGTGTTTCAGCTGCAGGTGTGGACCAGATCCCTGTGCCCAAGCTGGCCCTGCTCAGGTGAGTGCCATGGGGAAGAATACCTGCAGGTGAGTGCTCAGGTACCTTAGCGGGTGCCCGACAGGTATACCTGCCAGTTTCACACCGAGAAGAGAAATGGGAGCGGACGTGCACCTGTACAAAAGCATAAATGTTAAATTTCCAAAGAGCTGCACGTGTGCAAAAATCAGAAACGAGAACAGTATTCGGAGTGGCTTTGAGGTTAAATGAACCATTGACCTTACTCCGTGTTTATCACGCAGTTGAAAGTCCCTGCTTATTAGCGTAAGATGTTACTAAACAGATATTTCCATTGTGTTAGACCTGTGCCATTCGATAATATTTCTGAAATCGAGATTTTTGGAAATCTTAAAAATATATAAATAAAAAAAACCTAAACCGGTTCAAGTGGCAGGCCTTTCTAAGAATAGCTCCTGAGTGCCCACTCGGAGGTTGTTAGCCTTAGCTGATGTGATGTTGCAGGCAACTGTGGGTCTAACTTGGACTGATTACCAAGGTCAATGAACTGGTTTTTATAAACAGGGAACTAAATTACCGTAGTTCCCGCAATAGATGAAACAAGTCATACTTTATATATAAAAACAGTGTACAACTATAACTAACAGTGTTTAATAGTGCACTAAAAGTGGGGTTTGGGGCGGGTGTGTGTGCGTGCGGGTTTTTATCAAAACCAATTAATGCTGCCATTTAATGGGCTCAATTACTTATTCGGCAATATGCGTGTAATCCTCTGTTGGAGCTCCGTGGTTGTAAGAAACACAAATGAATATGCAGTATCTGTCACAGATAGCACAATGGACAGTCCAACTGGGCTAACCGCGCACATAATGGAGTGGTAATGATCTAGTGAAGAGCGGAGGATGCAGTGAAAACTGGCATGCACACGGCCTTCCGTGGCACTGAGTGAACAGTGTCACTATCCAGAACCTTGGATAGTTCCTACAACGTTGCGGAAGGAGTAGATCCTGAAACCACCCAATAATATCTTGCATTAAGTGGGAGTCTCCGGTCTACCTCACCGTTTCACAAAAGCCCATTGTCAGAAAAGACTACCACATTGAAATATTTCGTTGTAGTATTTCGTTTCAAAGGTATACTTTCTGGAGCTTTACATGTGTGAACGCAAACATTAGTAAACTGAATGAAATGTAATACATCATTTGAAACGCCAGGAAAAAAGAACAAACATCAAAGGAGGAGGAGGAATCCAACATTTCCGTTGGCTAGCGGGTGTTTAAGTACGGCCCACTCTAGTTTCTGATATGTCAACGGGATTGTCGCTCACGAAGGCTGCTGGCCATTAGATAGCGGACTGGCATACATCATGATCAAACACAATTGAAGGCTTCAGGTTGCTTAGAAGCGGAGGAGGCACAGAAATTCATTCACAGGGGTAGGCAAAACAGAGAATGAATCATATTGATTGCCTTGAATCGCCATCCTGACGGTCCATACTCCGTGCGCGCATGCAAGGTAAGAGCGGGTAACTGTACTAATTTTTAATTTCCCCTATCTTGAGGCTAGCTCGCTAGCTAATCTGACTGAGGTGCTAATCTCATCGCCCAAACTAACGTAATCATAGGGGCAACCATCCCAGTATGGTAGAGTGGTTGTTGTTTTTATTTAACCCTGTACACGTTTTGTAGTTTTACCACTATACACCTTAAAAAAAACGTTGCAAAACACCTGTTCATTCTGCTGTGATATCACATTGTTTTTGTCTTCGCTGTATGACGATATTGCAAGTGTAGGTTTAGCCTAATGTATTTGTCGGGGAGAAAAGGATTCTTTGGCTCTCAGATTTTTCACTCCGTCGAGGAGTTTTAAAGCACCCGTATAAATCAAAGCTAAAACTAATTACATATTGTGTTAAAACTTGTAACAGTATTTTTCTGTTACAAAACATCTACAATCTCAAGATGGAACGGATCATGACGTTTATGAAATAATGTTTAGGCCAGGCAATTTTTGGTTCGATTTTTACGTTGTTATTTATGATATACAATCCCATCATGTTTTTGCAGTTACACCGTGTTCTTCTCCACACAACGTAGACTTGGTGATTACCCGTATCTGTTTGGAATTGTTTTTGCATTTAATTTTGTTTACATATTTCTGCATTATATTCTCTCAGATCCAACAGGTGTTTCAGCTCCACATATATACCTGTTTTCCTTGTCGTCTTGTTTTTGTTACTTTAATCATATACGATGCATAGGAAATTGACACACTTCAGCACTTTCTCTCATTACACACACACCTTTCAGACTTGCCCAGGGAGTGTGGGTTTATCTACCAAGTTGGTCTTCATTTTGCACTTGTGAAAGAAATTTGAGGTTGCTACACAAGGAGATTTCCATATAAGGGCCCACTCTTGTGATTCGATATCCCTCTATGATTTAGGGAGCTTGTACCATTGGTGTAAATAACCAAAACTGGCCAATACAACCCCCAAAGTAATTATATCATCATGATGAATTAAAAATATTCAACCCCACCAATGTTCAACACAAAGTTACGCCTTTGGCTTGTACGACAGATCGCATAGGAAATTCTGCCATGTGCGTTTATGTATTACTGATACCGTATCGTTTCATTTGGTCAAAGACATAAAGCCAGCAAATATTTCTCTGTTCATTTTGAACGCTTTTATGAGTTTTTTTTTTTTAAAACGTAAATGTACACCGGCAAGGATTGATTGATAAAATATAAATATTGTATTTTGGCCAGGAATGTCTTTGTACAAGATCTTTTTACGATAAATGGTTCTGGCGCTGGAGTCCACCTGTCCGTTCTGCAGTGTGAACACGCCCTCTGTTCCCTCTAGGCTTAAGATGATTGGCTATAGCAGGCAGTAGAGCGACGGACCTAAAGAGACACAGACGTTTGAACTGATGTGTGTGTGCGTGTGTGTGTGACTTTCTCCGCCTTAAACCCTAAACCCCGAAAGCAGACAGTTATGTAACGGTTATTGACTTACCTTGTGCTCCCTGAGAGACAGGTGCGCTACCTCACCAACCTCCTACCGCTGCAGTTAAATGGATTAACAAAATGTGTGACGCAGTTTATAACGAGCATTAATAAAATTGGCCTTATGGAGCTTGTCCCTGCCTCACCTTTACTCTTGTCTTGTGGAGCTTCCTCTAAAAACAGGTGTGCAAGCTGTGCCCAGGTGCACCAAGTATAAAAATGTATCCACAGGTGTGTTTTCTTGTCCAAAGCAGCCCTAAACATTCCTCTTACATTATACTGCATTGTGTTAGAATCCCAGCATGCAATGCACATTGTATTAGTGCATTGCATGCTGGGATATTAAGGAAACATACCCCATGGGAATTAGTTCTGGGTAACTGGTTAAGGAACAGGGCTTGAAACTCGGAGGCTGCAGGTTTGATTCGTGGGGTGGCAGAAGGCACGTGATTGACCAGTGCGTGAGCATTTAAATTACGTTTATTACAGATGTGATTTAGCTTACCTGTTCCTAACGTTACCTGGCAAAAGAACAGGGTGTTATTTTTCCACCTAGTTCCGTGAACTCCTACCTCACCACTCTCTGCTCCCGTATTATGTTTCTTTGGGTACGATCAGGGAGCAGGTTAAGCTGTTCTGGGTGTGTAATGGGATGAGCCCCCTGAAGGAGTATCCGTGCTTTCGAAGCCCTGAGAGAATACGTGTGCTTCTGTGAGAATGCGGACCTGCTGTGCGCGCAGAGAAAGGAAGCAGCAAACCTTCTGATATCTCATCCCTAATTCAGCCCTTTGAACAGCTCAGCCTCTGAAATATTAAAAAAATAAAACAACAGCACCAAAAAAAAAAAAACACATTTAGACTTAGATTCTGTTAGAGGGACCAAAGCGGCTTTGAAGTGACAGAATTGATTAGCTGCTCACAATACAGCGGAAATCGCTGTTCTTGTGTGTGCTTCATGAAAGGTGAGGATGGAACGAGTGCGGGGGATGAGGTTCCCTTCTGCACCTGATTCCTCCATCCCCGCAGGTGACCCTGCTCCTCCTTTCACCAGGAAACGGCCCAGTGTTAATTGACGGAACATTAAGGAAGCTGCATGAAAATGAAAAAATGACAATAAAATACATTTTGTGGGACCTGAAAGTCACCTGTGTAAAGGTTATATTGCTCTATCTTATACATAATAAAATATGTATATCATTCCTTGTAGCCTATGGAAATAGGTATGTATGTGCAGTAGTACTTCTTCAGACATTAAATTCGGCTTTTCCATATTTTGGATTTGACATTACATACCTCTGGAGAACAGGTTATACAATATAATAAAACAATATTTTAATTTTCATTCTTCGTGATATCACTTAAGAATTCTTTAAGGTCTTTTCTGCTATAGCTGGCATTGAAATCGCCATTTTCTTTTCTTCGTGGCAATGAAACTGTGATATGGTTATTATGCATTTGTAGGGCTTACCCAGCGCTACTGGTTAACCGAGTAGCCTTTCTTAAGGTGACGGTTTCCCCCGATGACGGCAGGTCTTTTCCCTTGCTGCTCAGAGAAATACCCGTGCAACACGCCCGCCGTTTCACCGTTGTTTATGTCGTGGTTACCAGGGACCATGGTTGCGTGCGCTCATTATCTATAAACGAATTCAAACGCTACTGTTGCGCTAGTTCGGGGAAGGGGGTCGGTGGAAATCTAGGCGTCGCGTTCAGGGTTGCCCAGCATCTTCAGTGCATCGTGCGGTTGCCGGGGTGAGCGCGTCGCACATGCATTTCTGATCTGAAAGCAGTTGTAGCCGTCATTGCGCTCCAATGGTTCATGAGTCTGCACTCTGGATTTTAATTTATTTATCAGTTGAGTTGATGTTTTCTGGGGTCGACTTACAGTAGCGAACAGTACATGCCCTGTTGGTTTAGATTTCTGAGCGTCTGTGTTGTCTGGGAATAAGTATCATGACACAATTGCCCCATTTTAGAATAATGATTAGTTAATCTCACAGGGCTGAGAATGCTAAGCAATAAAGGACCTGCGGCTTTAATATGTTCATTTTTTTACATGTTAAACATTAATCAGATAACACTTATCTATTGATAATTGCTTTGATATTTACATGTGCATGGGGATCCTTGCACAGGAGCTTAAAAAAAAAACAAATCTCCATTGACAGTAAAATAAATGAATACATGCATCAAAAATAAAGAAAATAAATTCATTAGCCAGTTGTTTGATGTGACTCTGAGCCCCATATTCTCCATTGGGGATGACTTTGTTCCTTTCTTGGGTCACAGTGAGGCTAGGGGCCTGACACCACCCTGTCCCCACACACAGACACACACACTGCACACACACAGCTGATGACGGAGGTGAGGTGTGTTTGGGCTCCCACCAATTAGAGAGATTATCCACTACGGAATCTAGCCGTTTCTCTCTGGAAGAGTAATTGGTTGAGATGTTCAGCTCTTCTCCATTTCTGTGTCACCAAGCTGTTTGACGCACAAGCTTCACCTCGTTGGTGTCATGAACCCCGAACCTTGTTACCGTTGGCATGCCATGGAACAAAGACAGGAGCACTGGGCACCTTTTCGTATTAAACTCACAACCGTGTGGTTCTCACATGTAACCTGAAGACTTCAGATCTGCTTATCCCTCAATATAAACCTGTTTAAATTATAATACACCTGTTACTGTATAGAATACATGCGCACACACATGCATGCATTCACAAACATTCAAAATGAAAGACACCAATTATACAATGTAATGGTTGTTTTTATTACTCCTCCAGGGTCCAGAATAGAAGCCCCAATGTTTGGCTCTGTAATTGGGCTTGTTGAGATCTGTGGCTTGTCAGGCAGGGTGCTGTATTATGGGTTGGGAGTTCAGGGAGCCGTGGGGGGGTGCTGAGATCCCCGTCTTTAGAAACGCCCCCCTCCTTCCTTAGATTCCACAGTGGATGGCCTCTCGGCTCCTTGGGCCCCTGTGTTTCCCTTTCAGTCCTGGATCTTTGCTCTCCTCATGGCGCATGTCTCAATTAGGACAAAGAGGGGCTTTGTGTGTGTGTACCAGTGGCCATTGTGCCATTGTGTGTGTGTGTGTGTGTTTGTGTGTGCCCCTGCATATGCTAGTGGCTTTGTATGTGTATGAATGTGTGTGTGTGTGTGTGTGTGTGTGTGTGTGTTTGAGAGAGTGGGAATAGAGAACAGTGAGAGAGCTGGTCAGACTGCTTCTCTCCTCTTTCCCCCCTGTTTACTCCTTTAACTCTCTATCTTTCTTTGTGTCTGTCTCACTAAAACAGTCATGCAGACAGAGAAGCTCAGCTCTTTCTCTCTCTTCTCTCTCTTTCTCTCTCTCTCTCTGGTGTGTAGATGTGAGGAGTTTCCTATGCTAACTTCCTGCCGCAGAAGTGCGGAGGAGGAAAACAGAGGAAGTCATGAAATCTGTACATCTAGCTTGTCCTCATTTCATCTCACAGCATTGCAGAAGCTGTGTGTGTGTGTTATGTTGTACTGACCTTGCAGAGAGACAGCGCGTCTAGAGCAGGGTTTGACAGAGACAGCACGTCTAGAGCAGGGTTTGACAGAGACAGCGCGTCTAGAGCAGGGTTTGACAGAGACAGCGCGTCTAGAGCAGGGTTTCACAGAGACAGCGCGTCTAGAGCAGGGTTTGACAGAGACAGCGCGTCTAGAGCAGGGTTTGACAGAGACAGCACGTCTAGAGCAGGGTTTCACAGAGACAGCGCATCTTGAGCAGGGCAGACAGGTTTGACAGAGACAGCACGTCTAGAGCAGGGTTTCACAGAGACAGCATGTCTAGAGCAGGGTTTGACAGAGACAGCGCATCTAGAGCAGGGTTTGACAGAGACAGCACGTCTAGAGCAGGGTTTGACAGAGACAGCACGTCTAGAGCAGGGTTTGACAGAGACAGCACATCTAGAGCAGGGTTTGACAGAGACAGCGCATCTTGAGCAGGGTTTTCACAGAGACAGCATGTCTAGAGGAGGGTTTGACAGAGACAGCACGTCTAGAGCAGGGTTTGACAGAGAAAGCATGTTTTCAGCTGGGTTTGACAGAGACAGCATGTTTGAGCAGGGTTTGACAGAGACAGCACGTCTAGAGCAGGGTTTTCACAGAAAGCTTTCAGAA
This sequence comes from Albula goreensis, assembly GCA_022829145.1. Taxonomy (NCBI): domain Eukaryota; kingdom Metazoa; phylum Chordata; class Actinopteri; order Albuliformes; family Albulidae; genus Albula; species Albula goreensis. The sequence continues at coordinate 2,517,393 of CM040744.1, forward strand.
TCTGCTGAGTTTGTTTTAACCTTGTGGTCCTTTTCGTTTTCAAATTTCCACCTTTGTCTATTCTCTGTGTGACCCCCAATGTTTTGGTCAAGATGACCTTCCTCAGGATGCTGTAGACTGCTTCAGGCAGGTTTTTACAGGTGTGTGTACTTTCAGCTCTCCATTTGTTTACACCTCAAAATTAACAAACTAATTTAGACCTTGTAATCTGGATGAAGTGCAATCCACTGCTTTAATTGATCAATTAAGTGCTTAGCAACAGCAACAACAGCCAGAACTCTGCAGGGCCAGGGCGGAGCACTGCTCATCTAGAATGTTCTCAGATGGGTTGAAGCAGGGCATCTTAAATGGGTGTTGTGCTTTTGACTTAATTGAATTTCATTTAGTTACATAACAAGTATTTGACCACTTTAGTCCGATTGCGATTCAAAATGTCTTTTGCAAGGAAGATCTGGTCAGCACATTAAGTTGCATTTGCAGACAATAAGAAACCATACGCGTACACTCAAAAGTGAGTGACTACATATTGCTTTTGCGGTTATTAGTTTTCAGTTTTCCCCCAAATTTTCTGCCTAATGGTTTTCCCCGATCTCCTTGCTCCAATTCCTTAATCAACACTGTTACTATTTTATGTGCTGCAGTTTTGAAGCCGATTAAATTTTGCCTATCATCAGTACTTGGTTTGTGCACCCGCAGGTGCATGACTGGCCAGTAGAGGCCACTAGAGAGCAATGAAATTGATGTTCCTAACCAGTGTAGCCCCTGCTTTTCCCCACTGAGGTTGACTCAGATCTCTGGCCATAGTTGATAATGGCAAGGCTGGGCCATGAGCTAAGTCAGCTGGTCAATGTCCAGTTGTCCAGCCACCGCAGAACCATGCTGACATGCTCAGTGCGTTTTCCAGGCAACCATGCCAAATAACCTGAGACCTGCGGTTCCAGAAGATCCACCGCAGTGTTTGGGGACTTCAACTTAAAAGCTCACTGTAATTCACTCTGATAAAAACCACAGTGGGCCTCATTTATCAAGAATTTAAGTTATACTTTTTATGAAACATGACATGCAAATTCAGAGCAAAATCAAGTATGTGCTCTTTATTACCTTGAGCAAAAACAAAAAGTGTGTAAATGTACACGTGTAAGAGGCCGGTGAATGATGCCCATTGTGTGACAGAATCTGAAGAGGGAAGGAAATGCATACTGGGATATGAAAGGGCCGTCCGTGGCTGCCGGACACTCGATCAGTTATTTGCGGCTAGCGCGAGCGCAACGCACGTGTCGGGCTAATTAGCAGGACCGTCGGCCGGCTTTGTGGTGTAAACCTGTCCCCCACTCCCCTCCCTGATCGGTCTTTTAACAGTGGAGATGAAGGGTGCGATATGCCGCCCTGCGTCTCTTGGTGCGGACGTTTGAAGCGAGCGAGGATGAGTATTCATGATGGGACGTCCCTTTGATGTCCCCTTGCCCGGCCTGAGAGGGAAGGGAAAGAAAGAAAGAAGGAGAGAGAGAAAGAGAGAGAGAGAGGGACAGAGATGTCCTCAGGGACAAACAGAAGGACTTCAGGCTTGTGAGACGTCCTTGGCTGTGATAGCGAGGCTAGCATGGTCACTCACTGCGGAATTAGCGTCCCGAATACTCTCAACAAGCAACAATGAATCACAAATACTGAGAGGTCTGATGTACAGTGTGTGTGTGTGTTTGTTTGTGTGTGTTGGGAAAGAACATTTGTGATAGGGTGTAAGTGAATGATTGTGAATATGAGAGTGCGCCTGTGTGCCTGTGAGAGTGAGTGAGTGTATATGCACATGTACAGGTTGTGTGTGTGTTTGTGTTTATGTGAAAGAGCATGTGCGATAGTGTGTAAGTGAATGATTGTGAGTGTGTGTCTGGAGCAGGAGCACACACACACACACACACACACACAGGTGTGCAGTGTGGACAGTAATTTCAGGCAGTGCTTCACACCTGTTTCAGCACACTGCTCTGTCTCTGCACACTGAAGAGCCAAACCCAATAAGTCTGCAACGGTGAAGCAGTTTTACCTGTTGTTAAAATAACCTGTGATGCACATAAAGCAGTGGAGCGTTGGTTTTCCCTGTTGTTAAAATAACCTGTGATGCACATAAAGCAGTGGAGCATTGGTTTTCCCTGTTGTTAAAATAACCTGTGATGCACATAAAGCAGCGGTGAAGCGGTTTTCCCTGTTGTTAAAATAACCAAACACTACATGTAATCAGGTGTGAGATCAGGGACTGTTTGCTCCTGCTGGCACACACTTCAGGTCCCAGCTCACAAGCCACGATACGCTGCTGTTTACAGATAGTTTACAGATACCTGTCAATCCCTCAGGACACTCATCTCTCCCTCTCATCCTTTTACACACAGAGGAGAGGAGTGGGTGTGTGTTTGTGTGTGTACACATATATATGTGTGTGTATGTGGGTACTAAGGTGTGCGTGCGTGTGCATACACGCCTACAGTATGTGTGTCTGTGTGATTGGATGTGTGCAAGTGTGTGTGAGTGCCTGTGTGCAGGTTTGCGTTTTCTGTGTGCGAGCGCCGGAGAGAGTGCACTTGGTTTCAGACACAGTTCTTCTCAGACGACGCCCCCGGGCCACGCCCACGCTCCGCGAGATCGTCTCCGCGGCTCCCAGGAGAGGCGGGGTCACCTCAGAACCCCTGTGTTGTCTTGCGTTCTTAACGACAGCCATCCCCTGATGCACCTGTGTGTACCTGTTCACCTGTCTCTGTTTTGCTGCTGCTCAGGTGTGTTTGTCTCCCCAGGTAACATGCAAAGTGCAGTAACTGCGTGACCCGCTTTAAACCTGCAGCCTGTGCTGCTTACTGTCACACTGCGTTTTACAGCAAAGTCTGAATTTTTCTGTCTCCTACAGATAATCATCTTAAATTCCAAAGCAGTATATATTCAAAGCAATAAACAAAAAAGCATAAATGATGGATTCGAATAGTATGTAAAATACTATAATAGAAATTAATTTTGGTGACTATGAGTGCTGTGTAGAGGACATAGTTGTGTGTGTGTCCAAACTATCAAAGGGCATCTCATTTCTGGTGATGTTCTGCTCTGAATTTGTGAATCTTTGTTGAAACCACAGTAGAGGCATTTGTTCTTGGTGTTTCTCACGGCTTTTGGAGTGGTACTGATACAGCGTAATCGATGATTACTCATTACCTTGATGAAGTGACCTTGCCCTCCTTAACGAGCAGCGGCAGAACACCCTGTTCCAGGAAAATGCTCGGGTCACATGACCTTCTCCTCGTCCACTTCCTCTTTCGCCTCTCTTGGGCCTTCGTTTGGAGAAACCTGGCCTTAATCACCTGCTGATTAACGCGCAAGAAACATGCACATTCGCACACCGCACGCACATATAAAGCTATTCACCGCACATACGCACACAAACACACTCACTCTGTTCTGCTCTGTGGCAGTCTCCAGGGCTAAGGAGTGTTGAGGAGTAGATATCAACCCGTGAGCTGAAAATAAATTAAACCTGACATTAATCACTGAGAAAACATCACGCCGTGATGGTGAAAACGCTTTCATATCTACATTGTGTAATGTGTGTTTATGTGTGTCTGTGTGTAAGCAGGTAGGCACTTCCTGTGGGCCCAAATAACCGCAGTCCTGCTTATGTTTGCATTATCTGGTCAATCTCAAATCATCAAATGTGAAACAAACTCCACCTTAGAGAGCAGAATCAGACACGCAGCCTTTAGCCTTTAGCCTGTGCAGCTGGATTCCTGTGCCCTGCTAGTGTTTGAGGGAGCGTGTGTTAGCGGGGTAAGTGGCGCTCTGTGTGAACCAGTAGCCACATTCTGTTCAGGTTCAGAGTGAGTCTTTCAGTAACTGAGACTGGTACCCCTATGTCATTTCTCTCCTCTCTGTCTCTCCCTCCCCCTCCCTCTCCTCTCTCTCTCTCTCTCTCTGTCTGTATTTTTGGCAGTTGGAAAAGGTGGATGTTCCATTCAGCAAGAGTGCCCAGCGCAGGGCGATTTAGGGGAGGCCTAAATAAAACAGGGATTAAAGCGCTGGCGACTGCATCTATCTGCTAATCCCAGCGGCAGGACGTCCACGCGAGAGAGAGGAGAGAGAGAGGAGGAGAGGAGAGAAAACATCTCCCTTTTGCTGTCCGCTCTTTCCCCTCAGTCTGATCCACTGCTGGAACAAAGTGACAGGAGGGGGGTTCTGGCTGCAGGTTTGGACTCGGAGTCAGTCCAAGAAAGAAAGAGAGAGAGAGAGAGAAAGAAAGAGAGAGAGCAACAGAGAAGGTCGAGGAAACTGTTCTGCCTGATCCGTCATCGGCTTCACCGTCATTAAACTGAAGAGAGACAGAACAGAGCGTGCCCAGGTAGAGGAGACCGGTTAGCCTGTTAGCCTGTTAGCCGCTCACCTCGGAGGTGAACTGGAGTGCCTGCGTTTGGCGGACTGGACCCGGTAACTCTTGGCTCCGGTCTGGTCTGGTCTGGTCTGGCACGGTTCTGGTGCGTGAGCAGATCGTGGAGGACTGTGGACCCGAACACCCCGTCCCACAAGACCCCCCCCGTCCCAGCCGACCGTGGCCCAGGCTGGGGTTTTTGAGATGCAGGGGTGGCCGGAGATCGGTGGAGCAGGAGCGGAGCTGTGGAGAGACCCTGTCCCGCGTGCCAGAACCGCATGAAGGTGAGACTGGACCTCCATAACCGTGTGAGCGACAGGATTGCAGCATCATCAAAAAGATAAAAAAAAAAAGTAATTAGATAATAACTAAAACAAAACAATTATGTGGCATGCATTACACTACAAATAATTGCATTTACAAGTTATTTCAACATTTGATGTTACCAAGTAAGTTATACTCTCAGAAAACCTTCTCTCCAGTGATAATGATCTGGTCCAAAATGCAAGTGCAAGTGCAAGGCATGTGAAAGGTGAAATCATTTTTATAATAATGACAAATATAATTAATGTATGCAATACACACAACGGCAGAGCACTGCAAGCACAAATGTAACACAGTTGTGATATATTCCGGGGATTAATCCAAAACTTGCTGTGTCAAAGAGAAATGTTTTGCTAATTTTTTCACTGTGAGCTGCTGCAAGATTTGGAGTTTTTACAGCCTCATTAATCTTAGAAGTGGCCATTCTAAGAGAAGCTTCATCAAGTATGTATTGTACAGAAGAGTCCAGTTTTTAAAATGTCTTGTGTTTAACCTTTATTTGACCAGGAGATGTCTTGAGATCTCTTAATCTCTTTTGAGGAGTCTGGCAGAACAGTGGAACAGGGTATAGCTGGTTACGTAACTCTCAGTTTCACTGATGGGGGGAAAAGGGACGTGTCCTTTGCGTATGTGGCATGTTAAGTTCTATAGCGCAGCTGAATGATCACTGGATATTGATTATGCATTGATTATGCTTACATTGTGCTGGTGCTGAATAACACACAAATACACCATTGTGATGCTGAATGGTGTAAGATGGGATCTCTCATTAAAGCTTTTTTTGGTTTACATATATTTCAGTGCATTGTGTGGGGTGAATCAGTGTGATTATGTATGTGTACAGAGAGAAAACCTTATTACAGGTGTCACACACTGCTAGCTTTGTGCATGTGTGTCTGCATGTGTGTGTGTGTGTGTGTGTATGTGCAAGGTCATATGTATAACTGTGCGTTTGAGTGTGCATGTATATTTGTAACTGTTCGGCATGTGTGTTCCTCTGTGTGTGCCAGTGTAACTCTGTGTCCGTGTGTGTGTGTATATGTATGTGAATCTGTGTATGGCAGGTGTGTTTGTGTTTGTGTATGTGTGTAACTGTATCTTGTGTGTGTGTTTCAGGTCCCCAGTGTCAGATGGGGCTCCCGGCCTGAGCTGACCCCCCTGTACCCCTCTGCAAGATGACAGCAGTGTGTCCGCATGGGGACCCCACCCTCGCCGGCCCATCGAACCCCACAAACCCCGCCGGCAACGCGGTGGGCCCCGCCCTGGACAACGTGGGGCCTGCCCTCGGCAACGAGGCGCCGCCGTCGCCCCCGGCAACCACCGCTACGCGCGCTGGAGCCGCCAGGACAGCTCGGACATCGCCACGGACGACGAGGGCAGCGCCCCGCGCAGGCTTACTCCTCTGGAGAAGCTGAATCTGGACATGTGCCAGGATGAGAAGATGGTGCGCGAGCTGACCGTCGGCCGCCGCATCGGCTTCTATAAGATCCGCGGAGAAATCGGCTGCGGGAACTTCTCCCACGTCAAACTGGGGGTCCACGCACTCACCAGAGGTACAGAGACCTGAGGGGGGACCATTATTGTCCACCTGCATCACCCTGTTTTGGTTTATTTACATACACCTGCACAGCCTCTTGTGGTTCACATTACATTGACGTTTTAGACCTTTAGAAGACGCTCTTGTCCACCGTTTACATTATTATACACATTACATTTACACAGCAGGGTATTTTTACTGAAGCAGCTTAGGTTAAACACCTTGGTCAGATGTGCAACAGCAGTACCCTAGCTGGGAGTCAAACCTGCAACCTCGGCTTTATAAAAACCCTGTTACCATTATATTACTCTGGTAGTTGGTTCCTTGCATATAACTGAGTGTGTCGCTTTCAGCAGAGTCTTAGCGGTGTTAGTGGACATGAAGGCTGTGTGACAGTCGTTAGTCTGAACTCCAGGTTCGTGGTGGTTTGATTCCAATTGGTTTAAGATGTGCCACCTTCAGAACCAAAGTTCATATCGTACTGCAAAATTCTACACCTCTGTCTGCTGGAGTTTGAATCATTTACTGAGCCGGTGGGCAAAGAGGGCCTTATCTATCTCAGGGAGTCATGCCAACCCCATCTTTTAATAATTGAACTGGCTGAGTCGTTTATGTGATCCCGAAGTTAAGCTGAATTTCTTGATAAGCTCCCGAGTGTCAGCCGGAGACTACTTCTCATGTTCGCACATCAAGCGTTTCACCGAGGTCTAATTTACAGGTGAACCGAGGAACCTTTGTTTGTGTGTGCGGTTAATTAGCTGATTGAGCCAGGGTAATTGGCAGAAACAAAAATCTAGCACAAACTTCTATCCCGAGGTTAATTAATCAGCTCAGATTTCAGGCAAACGCTTTCGAAGACTCTCTCTCTCTCTCTCTCTCACTCTCTCTCTCTCTCTCTCTCTCTCTCACCTTAGGGCAGATGAAATTTATGAAAGATTGACTCTTCTGCTCATGAACTTCCATGTGATGGCAAGGTTGAAAGTGACTTAGGGGCCAGCTGTTCTGAGAGAGAGAGAGAGAGAAAGAAAGTGAATGAGAGAGGGAGGGGGAGTGGGGGAGAATGGAGAAAGAAACAGACAGACCAGCAGACAGAGAGAAAGAGAGAGAGAGAGAGAGAGAGAGAGAGAGAGAGAGATGGATTGATTTGGGGTTTTATGTGTCTTTTGAGAGGGCACAATCACTGTAGGCACAGGGAACGTCTATCAACAGCAAGACAAAGCAGACATGCACTGTGTTTTACACTTTTAAATTTTGCTCTTATCAAAGGTTTGGGACATGAAATAAAATAATACCTAACGCAAACGTTGGGTAGCCAGTCATCTCTCCAAAACACAGTTCCACAAACTGTATGTAAAATATGAAACACACAGTTTTTTAAATACTGAATATTTCATACAGCAAAAAATGTCTTGCCACCTGAGACACAAGAATGTACAGGCGTTTAGTACACCTTAGCCCATATACATACAGTGTCTCTGCACTGGGGCACTGATCTAGGATCAGTTTCACCTTTTAGCTCATTAATGGGTAAGGTTAAGACATGGACAGGCGAAACCTGATCCTAGATCAGCACACCTATAATGTTAAGCACTTCAAAACTGGGTTAGAAAGTTCTGCAAATCTGTCAAGTGGTTGTTGGAAGCATTCATATTTTCAGCTGGGATTGATATGCATATAAGGACATTTTTTGCATGTTGTTAGATACCCAAGGCTATGCTAGTTAGCTCATGTCATTCAGGGACTCATGTAACTATAATGAATTCATAGAGGAGCTTCCTCAATGTTCTCCCCCAGAGTACAGTGCAGGACTGTGTGTGTGTGTGTGTGTGTGTGGGTTAGGGGGGGGGGGGTGTTCCCTATTTTAATAAAACCTAATTACCCCAGAGACAAGTACCCTTCGCTACCTCAGGGACTACAGTGCTGCAGATTTTACCTGTAAATTAGCATGTAATTTACACCTGGAACTCCAGGTACGGCACTGAGATCTCCCCATAATTACTGCAACCTGTAAACAACCTGTACCTGAGCCAAAACAACAACCTGGAAACTGTGTGTCTCCCCCGGTACCAGAGTCACCCTTCTTTCTCCTAATGATGAGCATCATTACCAGTTTATTTTTGGCTTAGTGGGGACACTTATCTAGGGTGAGCTACACAGCTAATCTGTGTAGATATTCAGTTCAGTTCAACTTTATTTTTTTTTTGGATTGGCACTTTTTACAACGCTAATTGTCACAAAATAGCTTTATAATTGATCCCTGGCTGAAACCATGGCAACGGTGGCGAGAAAAACTCCCTGGCGACCAGGAGGAGACGTTGAGCAGAATTCGGCTCAGAGGGGGAGCCCATCTGCTTCTGGCTGGCACAGGGGAGGCAAAGAGAATAAATGTAGCATTATATGATATGACTAATAATGAATCATTCTTATTGTTATATATCCTGGTATCACACTGAGGGTATTTAAGGGCCTTGGAACCTGTTTGTTTTTACCAAATCCCTTTTGTTTGTTTGTTTGTTTGTTTGTCATGAAGACAAGGTGGCCATAAAGATCCTGGACAAGACGAAGCTGGACCAGAAGACACAACGGCTGCTGTCGCGGGAGATCTCCAGCATGGAGCGCCTGCACCACCCCAACGTCATCCGCCTTTACGAGGTGGTGGAGACGCTGTCCCGCCTCCACCTGGTGATGGAGTACGCCGGCGGGGGCGAACTCTACACCAAGATCAGCACCGAGGGGAAGCTCTCCGACATCGACAGCAAGATCGTCTTCTCCCAGATCCTGTCTGCCGTCAAGCACATGGTCAGCGTCCTCGCCCAACTCCGGGCCTTTCGTTTTTCGACAAGCTTTTTACTTATTTATTGAGCTAATAAAGTAATTACCTGTACTCATTAACTATCCTATCCTAAACCAGATGAGGTTTTTATGACTAAAGTGTATGTTGAAATGCCCATGTTGGAAAAAAAATCCATTTTGATTTCCCTGAGCCATTAGGCAGAGGTCACTGTGAACCTGAGATGAAGCTGATTGGTTGAGAGCATGCAGCCAATCACATGTCTTTGTGACACGTACAGCATTGTGGGTCAGGGGAAAGCAATCAGAGGAAAAGCTCTCCAATACGACCCCAGTCCCCGCTCCCCAAAAGCAATAAGGAGATTAATTATGTGGGCTGGCTATTTCATTAATGCTGCCCGCTGGTTCCTAATCTTTGCCGAGTGCATTGGTTGTTCAGAAGAAGAAGAAAATCCCATGATGCACTGGGGATTCGCGTCCCAATTCAGCTATGCGTCAGAATTTGTCCAGATAGCACGACCGTGACGCGGCCATCTTCAATCGCCTGGTCCTTATCGAGGCTTATCCCTCAGAGTTAATCATCTGCTGCAATTAATGTACTTATACTCACGACGAAGAAAAACGCGTTCTACGTACACTTCATGCACGCATCAGTGCTTGCCAATCTCTCCAGTGTTTCATGATGAAGTTTCTGCAAGTTATTGAGGAACTATTATTTAAAAAACTGTGGTCCACTCCAGCCAGACTTAGTTCCTAATTTCACTCAGAGAGATAATCATTAAAATGGAAGCAGAGGATGGTGATATAGGATATCGGGGAACTAGCTCCCCTACGCTAGCGGCTCATCGAGAGGGGTGCTCTGTATGAGCGTGTGACGTTTTACAGGGATCAGCTGACAGGTGTGCCGTACCTGTACAGGTCACAGAGTCTGATGGTTTGACCTTTCCGGCCCAGAGGTGTACTGCACCTTGGCTGGATTCACACTGATCTTCACTTGATCCTTTTCATCCTTATTACAGACTGTATAATCCTGCTTCAGCCCAGCCATGTCATAGCTGGTCATCGAGCTGCAGTGCTGCCAGCTTTGAGAGGTCACAGAGGCCGAGTAAACGCTGGCATAAACCGAGCACTTGGTGTGTGGCTGAAGAGAGATCGACATTATAAACTCACATTTCCTGTAGTGTTTACGCTTGTTGAGAGTCCGGTTTGTGGAGATGTTTCGGAAACAGAGACCATAAAGAAACTGTTTGAAAGTGATAAATGTTTAGCCGGTTGTTTAGCCGGTTGCTTGTTGAGAGTCCTGTTCAGTGAGATACATGTGAGATATATGTGTGTATCGCAAACAGAGACCATAAAAAAACTGTTTGAAAGTGATAAATACTATACAGCTCAGCTGAATGAGCTCACAAATAGGTAGGGGGAAGCACTGGCTTACGGGTTTGTCAGAAGGGTTTGAGATCCCTGGCTGAAAAAAGTTTTCAGCGTGCACAATAAAATTTGAGAAACAAACTCGAGTGTTTAAAAAGAGGAGGTGGACTGTAAGGCCTGCTATTTTGGTGTCTGTCAGTACTGTAGCTCTGCCTTTGTTTCCAATGAGAGTGAGGCGTTGGCGGAAGACACAGACCATTTCATGGAAGTCTGTGAAAAAACAATCCTTCACTGTCAGCAGAAGAAGTTCACAGGAGTCAAACTTGTCACTGAGTGTATTGTTGCAGAGTTCATCAGCCAATGGGAGACAGGCTTGGACCAGAGCCAGAATTCAGTGGGCAGGCTTTCATTCGTCTACCTTGTCAAACAAGACGAAAGAGAAACTGTCAACAGCATACGTGTACTTCTTTGACGGAGCCTGTTGTTACGGATGTTGCAAATTATTATGGGTATAATCTTGCACCACACCTACAAAAAGCCAACAATGCACTGCCTACGCATTACGGGTGGGAACTGCCACGGCAGACATGCCGCGATACAAGGTTGCCTTTTGTTTTCTCAAAGTGTTGCAATTCAATGCATTAATGTATTGATAATAAATGTTGTGAAAGACAATTTGTTTTTTAATTTAACCATTTGAAACAGTGCAACAATTTGCTTTTAGACTAAAATACTATCAAAATCCATAAAACATGTTTGCTGACTTTACAAAGAAATGTGTTTTTTGTGATGGGTAAATTTAATGTTTCACAAAGTTCAACAGAAAGGCAACCAAAAAATATGCCAAAAAATATCACAAAATAAAGTACCACAGTATAATATGGAATATAATATCCCAATACTTAACGGTATTGGTTTTCCCCCCAACAATAATCCTAATTCTTCTAACGTGTACTCGTAACTTTACAGTGAACCCCACCCTGCCACTAACGTGTTTGCCTCTCCGCCTGTCCCCTACAGCATGACAACAGCATCATCCACCGAGACCTGAAGGCGGAGAACGTCTTCTACACCTGCAGTACCTGCGTCAAGGTGGGCGACTTCGGCTTCAGCACGGTCAGCCGCCGCGACGAGACCCTCAACACCTTCTGTGGCTCGCCCCCTTACGCGGCGCCGGAGCTGTTCCGGGACGAGCACTACGTGGGCGCGTACGTGGACGTCTGGGCGCTGGGCATCATGCTGTTCTTCATGGTGACGGGCACCATGCCCTTCCGCGCCGACACCGTGGCCAAGCTGAAGCGCTGCATCTTGGAGGGCAGCTACTCCATCCCCCCGTTTGTGCCGGAGCCCTGCCAGAGGCTAATAAGGGGGATCTTGCAGCCGCTACCGGCCGACCGTTGCACCGTGGACCAAATGATGGGGTGCGACTGGCTGCTGCCGGTGGAGTTCCCCCGAGCCATGGAGCCCTTTCGCCTGGACCCGCTGTACCTGGCCGAGGCCGGGCACGGGGAGCTGGACGAGGACGAGGTGGAGGTGAAGGGGGCGCTGGAGGCGCTGGGGATCACGGCGGAGCACATCCGCAACAACCAGGGGAAGGACTGCCGGAGCTCGGTCACGGGGGTGTACCGGATCCTCCTGCACCGCGCGCATAAAAGACGCGCGGTCGAGAGCATGCCCGTCGTCACGCAGACCGTCGCTGACCCCAAGAAGGACCGCCTGCGGGCCTACCGGAGCCTGAGGCACACGTCCAAGCTGTGCGTCATTTTGTGACCGCGGTCTGACCTGATCCTGGCCTGGACAAACCTTGGCCGTGGTTTGTGAGGTGACCCTAACTGTAACCTGACCTTTATATGACTGTACCTCAAAGCACACAAAGTCTGCCATCATGTGACCATGACTACAATCTAGCAGTGACACTGACTGTCATGTGACCACAGCCTGGAACATGCCTCTGAACTCTGTGTCCTTGACAGTGACTGCAATGGCAAAGCTGCTCTCCTTTCTGCCATCATCAGAATTGTTCTTAAACATCGGAATTGTTCTTTGAATTTTTTTTTTTTACTTTTTTATTTATTGATCCTGGCTCTGTAAGAATAAAGGAGACATGTAAATTAAAAATAAAACATTAAAATGAGATTAATAATTAAAATAAGGAGTGGTTTTTTTCTCTTTTATGGCTCTTTTGCTTGTTTGCTGAACATTTTTGTTGTTTGTTAAAAAAATATATACTAAATAACTGAACAATAAAAAATCTAAGTACTATTAGGTAAACTCTTCTGCTGATATGAGCCTCTTATTGGCCTGGTGGTTCCTTTGGGGTAAGTGAAGAAAATTTCCTTTGGAAAAAAGGATGTAAGACGTATGGATGTAGTTGTCTTTTGTTTGTCTCTCAGTTTTTTCCCCTTAGATTTAGGGCTCTGTAGCATGTGCATTAGACTGGCTCTTACCTCATACTGAGGAGGATTCACTCTCGTGGACTCTGCTTCAGGCCAAAACCAGCCTGTTTGGCTGAATTAGGTAAAATGTTGACCTTCATCAACAGTTCTGCCAGGTGTAAGAGTTCTGCCTCAGAAATGTGTAACAGCACAATTGTAAGGAGTAAAACATACTAATTAAACATTCTGATGACCTGAATTATGAACGGTTTATTTAGATATACTGTTTTCTACGTTAAAAAACAGATACCAAATGGCACTGCTGGTGGCGTCGAGGTCTTAATAAAAACTACACCACCCACAAGGACACGTAAGTTGCGCGCACGTACACGCACCGCACGTTTGCTGACTTGTCTTGACGAGATGACGTCATTTTTGTCTCGTTGGAAGGTGATTTCACCAGGAAGAGAGTTGCGTTAGCTACGGAGAAAAAACATCAACTGAAACTCGTGTTATTGTTTTTTTCGCGGCATAGCAGCAAGACACACAGGGGTAAGATCAACGCATACTAATAACTGCTCCTGACAGTTAGCTTTTTAAAATATGCATGTCAGCTGTCAAAGACCAAGCTTGTTTTTGGGACGTGTGCTTGTATCACTGGAAGACAGCTAACGTTAGGGTAGCCTTAGCAAAAATAGCTCAATTTTGTGTTGTTCTGAGTAGAGAAATGGGTAACATTAGCCATCTCACTAAACACGCTTGACCGCAAAGCTAAATTGCAAATCACATGCTGATTGTTGAGTATCTCTTATTTTAAAGCCTGCTTGATAACGTTTCTGTAACGTCTACTACTAACGATATGGAAGCCACACTTCAAATCGTACGTCTATCGATAGCTAGCGAGATAGTATTCTAGTAGTATATACCTGTCACATCACAGTGTGTGCACTTAGACTTGGTTACCAAATGAATACCTTTCGTTTGCAAAATTAAAACTGTTTCGATAAAAGTCTCTCTAATGGGGTTGGTCAATATTTGTTGTTGGCTGTGATGCAAATGTACACGCTCAGTTACCCGCGTTGAGCACATTGCTAGCACAAATGGTAGCTAGACAGTGTAAATATACAATACGGCGCCTATAATGTCGTATGATACCATGATCGGTGTATTTAATAAGACGTGAAGATGCAGTAGGTGTCAAGCCTTTCATTTTTTCGGAGATTTTAACTCTCATGTGATTAGAAAGGAAGTGGGCGGTGCCGTCTCATGCTGCGCACACTGAACAATGGAACCAAGTGCGCATGCTACTGTAGCCGGTGTCAAGACAGTGTTTCCATTAAACTGTATATTTACTGTTAACAAGGTAGAACCTTGTAAATGTGAAATTTTATGGGGATCCAATGTGCTTGTCAGTAAAAAATCCTGAGTTTGCAAAAAAAGTGTCACGGCAGCTCACTTGAATTTCCACTGTGGTCCGTTTTCCCTTCTTTGTTGTAGTTGAAAACGCGCAATCAGTTGTAGAACCTGCAAATTTGCCGATGTCTGTCGCTGAGGAATTCCAGGAGATGGACGGTCCAGACCTCCTAGGTCTGCTGTTTCAGGATGACGGCGCCGGGGTGGACGACCCCTTCTTTTCAAATGGAAATGCGCTAATGGAGGACCTGTTTTCTGAACAGGATGTAAGTATCTTCCACGTAGACGGCTCATCGATGCAGTATATTCAGTAGAATTCCAGTGTAGTTTTGTCATTTATTCACTTACTTTTTAATGTTTTTACCTTTGCTTTGTAATTGGACGCAGTGTGACCATGGGAAACAGCAGGCTAATCACTATGAGAAAACATGTTAAATGGAAAATTAGCGTTAGAGTGTGAGAGAAAGTGTGTCTGAGGTGACTTCATCGAGGTAGAATATTACAGAACAATAAAGGAACTGACAAAATAACAAAACAAAAAAAAATCTGAGCAAAATAACTAAGCATTTACATACGTCTACTGGTACTGCAGCGAATAAAGATCATACAAAACAACAAAGATAAAATAGCATTTAGAAACGTAGGTGATGATAATGGACAGTTTTGTATTGGGGTGCTTAAGTCACAATTTTGGAAATGTAGAAGTATTTTAAAATCAGGTTGGAGGTGTTAGCCATGTAGCGTCTTGTGAATGAAGAATAAAGACCCCACTCTGCTCACTGCAATATCATGATCGACATCATTAAGAGGTGTGACCGAGTACAGTGTGATACTGCGGCGTTGGACCTTCGGCACTTTAAAACAGCGCTGAAATCTCCAGCTACTGTGCGGATCCTGCTCTAGACGAGCGTTAGGAAGGCAGAGGGAGCACACAGTTTTGGTATCTGCGGTGACGGCGGGTTTCTCCCTCGTCGTGGTTCCAGATGCTGAGCGGCATGGACACTGAGGACTTCCTGTCCAGCCTGCTGCGCGAGGACGGCGCCCCCTGCCTGTCGCACTCCCCGCCGGGCAGCGACAGCGGGATCTCCGACGACTGCAGCGGGAACAACAATGCCTGCCCCAGCCCCGGAGCCAGTGACACTGACCCCGCCCCCAGCCCCGCCTTGCTCACCGACGTCCAATCGGAGGTGGCCGACGCGGTCCAGACTGACCACTGCTACTCCCTCCAGCAGGACGGAGACACGCTTCAGAGCGTGAGGTCTGAGAGGCCCGACACTGACGTCTTCATCGATCTGGGTACGAAAGTACAACCGTATTCATATACCGTGCTTCACTCTGTATGCTTGTATACTCTATACTCCCATACTTAGTAATACATACTTTTGAGCACACTGGCTAGAATGTACTTAGTATTAGGGATGGGAATCACCAGGGACCTCCCAGTACGATATTATCATGATACCTAGGTGCCAATTCGATTTGTATTAAGATTCTGTAAGTATCACAATGCAATAATTATTGCGATTCGATATTACGGTATATTTTGCTAATTAAATAAAAATATTCTGCAAAATGTGAAGTCTGCATTTAAATGCTTCAGACAATTGAATGCTTCAGCTCAGTATGAAAAGGACTTACCAGCAGAGGACGATTTAATACTGAGAAGCGTCACACCCCTACCAAGCTCATATCCAGTTGTCAATTTACTTTGTAAAATCCAAAGTGAGTCCATAGTTAAGATTTAAACTGAGAGGGTGTTGCAGGAGTCTGAGGACCAACATGTTCACTGCATTCAGTCATGTTTTCTAATCAACAACAATGTGCATTCCGTCAAAAACATTTATCCGTGTGCAACTTGGCAAAAAAAATAGGCTAGCTATTATTGTATTAGCTTAATGGCCGTAATGCAAATAGGTGTGCATTTTTTTAAAATTAATGGATCGATTTTTTTCATCAGTGCCACAATTTAAGAATTGTTTGTCTAAAGAATCTCAATTTGTAACTGAATCGATTTTTTGTCTCCTACCCCTGCTTAGTATGCTGTCATGCAGTTTACATTAACTTGTATTGTTACATTTTGTTAAGTAACAAATGTAACACTTCATGTTACATTTTCATCATACAGATTAATGGTGGGTTCAGAGTTCAGGGCAGTGACTTCTGGGAAAGCAGAGCTCGCGCATCAATTATAGTCTGCAATTCAAATGCGTGCACTTGATAACAGAGGAAGGTGACATTAATTGCCATGTGTACCAGCTAGTTAATTTTGGATTCTCCCGTGTGTCCGTGTGTTAAATGAGAATCTGCCGTTTCTGGTGTTTTAATGGTGACCGGGTTATTTTTTCTCCGATCAGATGACTGGGATAGCACTGACATGATGGAGAATCATCCTACTGAAATTCCCCCCTGTACTCTGGCGATAGAGGACAACCTGCCGTGCAGTAACACAAACCAGGTGCGTCTTTGTCTCCAAGCCGCCGTGTTCTCAAAATGGCCCCGGCCCTGAGTTCTCCCCGGTGCTGAGATGACTATTTTAAGCTGCGGCCTGCATGTCTGAGAAGGGTCGGTGAGTTTGTAGGTTTTGTGTTTCAGTGCTGTGCTAAAACACCTGATTCTAGTTTAATGAGCTGAATCAGGTGTTTTCACACAGTACAGGAACAAAAGCCTGCACCCACAGCGGTCTTTCTCAGGTAAGATTACACAGCCCTGTGGCGAACTAATGAAGCAAATCTGTTTTGCAGCACTTTTGCACCACCTTGTGGTGGTTGTGAGATAATGCAGCCTTTGTTCTCAGGCTAGTTCTGAAAGCATAGAATAACGCAAGAAGTAGGTTGTGATGTGCCTGCTTTTTAATGAAACATTCTGTAGGGGTCGAGTTGGTGAAGAGCACAGGGATTGCATAAACCTTGGTTATCCACCTCTACTGTCTTATTTTGTCTTGTCTAGAACTGAAGAGGTGAACTGTAGGCGCAACTAGTAAACTGATCTTTCTTTTTTTTTTTTAAATATTAGTTCCAGTTTCAGGAAATCGTTCTGACAGATGAGGAACGACGGCTCCTGGCTAAAGAAGGTGCATCCTTACCTTCTCACCTCCCTCTCACAAAGGTAAGTGTGTTTGACACGTTCCCCTTTTGTTTTCACACACAAGCCCTTTGGTTTGTGTGCCCTGGTTAAATAATGATGCAATGACACCCAAAAACACAGTAGAGTACGTCTGTAGCTTATTTTGCATGAGTGCAAACCATGGCATGTGAGCGTCTGCTACAGGAAGTGATGTCACTCCTGCAGAAGCGGTTGTTAGTGACCTTGGCTGCAGATATGTGAGCTAATTGAGCTGTTTGTATATATATTTCGGTGTAATGTTGATAATGATCTGTGCTGCTGCAATATCTATGGTGGTTTAAGAGTGATCTCTGCTGCTGCAATATCTATGGTGGTGTAAGAGTGGTCTGTGCTGCTGCAGTTTCTATGGTGGTGTTAGAGTGATCTGTACTGCTGCAGTATCTATGGTGGTGTTAGATTGGTCTGTGCTGCAGCAGTATCTATGGTGGTGTAAGAGTGGTCTGTGCTGCTGCAATATCTATGGTGGTGTAAGAGTGGTCTGTGCTGCTGCAGTATCTATGGTGGTGTTAGAGTGGTCTGTGCTGCTGCAATATCTATGGTGGTGTAAGAGTGGTCTGTGCTGCTGCAGTATCTATGGTGGTGTTAGAGTGGTCTGTGCTGCTGCAATATCTATGGTGGTGTTAGAGTGATCTCTGCTGCTGCAATATCTATGGTGGTGTACGAATGATCTCTGCTGCTGCAATATCTATGGTGGTGTAAGAGTGATCTCTGCTGCTGCAATATCTATGGTGGTGTAAGAGTGATCTCTGCTGCTGCAATATCTGTCTATCTATGGTGGTGTTAGAGTTGTGTTGCTGTGAAATCTGTAGTGGTTTAAAACAACCTGTGTTGCAGCGATATCTGTGGTACCTGCTGAATACTCAGTGTTGCTTTACTGTGTGTGTGTTTCAGGCAGAGGAAAGGACGCTGAAGAGGGTGAGGAGAAAGATCCGGAACAAGCAGTCCGCTCAGGAGAGCAGGAAGAAGAAGAAGGTGTATGTGGATGGGCTGGAGAACAGGTGAGAGAAAATGAAAAGATATGATTGCTTAACTTATCGATTGATTTACTGATCGGTAGTGTGGTTGATTGATATAATGGCTGTTTGACTAACACCCCTCCCCCCCCAGGGTGGCAGTCTGCACGGCACATAACCAGGAACTGCAGAAGAAGGTCCAGCTGCTGCAGAAACAGAACATGTAAGATTATCATCATTAATACCATGGTCATAATCCGTATTATCCTGGGTATAGGCCTCATAATGTGTTTGATGGTGGCGCTCTCATCCCTGTATAGGACAGCGTTAGCAGACATTCTCTGTGTTAACTCACGGGATATCTAATCCTATGGTTCTCATTAAACTTCTTTATATTACGTTGTAGGTGTAGGCCTATAGCACACGGACTTACCAAAAGCATGTTACACACGTTTACGCATCCCTGGGGTTGCTCTGGGTTTGATGGGTTTGATCCTGGGGGTTGTGACTCTAGATCTGTTACCTGGTTGGTCTCCTGGGTTTGATACAAAAGGAAGCTGACGGTTTGCGCCCCTGGTTTCAGGTCTCTGATCGAGCAGCTGAGGAAACTGCAGACCCTGATGAAGCTGTCCACCATGAAGACCTCCACTGCCAGCACCTGCGTGATGGTGAGGCGACACGTCAGCGCGCGACACCGCCACCGCGTCTACACCGCACACAGACACAGAAGAGCGTGCTTTCAGCCTCTGACTGCAGCGTCACCGCCCCAAACCAACCCTAAATAGAGCCTCCGTCACAGACAGGAGGGTTGTGAATATAGGGGTCGGAGGTCAAGGGTCACAGCCCACACCTTCCATTCATACGCAGTAACAAGCGGAATATATTACACCAGCCACCTGCTACTGATCACTGGCATATACCGTACACACACACACACACACACAGACTCAGCCTGACAGGTGTGTCGTTGTCTCCTCTCTCAGGTGTTCCTGCTGTCTTTCTGTCTGATCATCTTCCCCTCCGTTAACCCCTTCGGGGGCTCGACGGGTCAGAAGGAGCTCTACGCCCCCTCAGGAGGTGAGTGTTTCCCCCTTTATCCTCTCCTGAATGGGGCGACATCTGGCACCCCTTTTCAACTCTTCTTTCAGGGCCCTATCAGGGTTGCCAGATATCTTGGTAAATCCTCTTTATACTTATCTGTGATAGCAGAAATGTGGACAAAGAAAAACATTTCGCTTTGTAATGTAATAGAAAATCATGACATGGGGTTTTTTTTCCTGTAGTTTTGATTCACATTGGGACAATAACCAGTGCAGATTCTGAGCTAGGGTAACACACTAGACTTCTGTTTTGTCAAAGACTGCTTGAATTGCAGCAGTGGAAAAAGTTTATGGTTGATGGTTTTTTTTATTGGACCTTTTTTCCCAGAGCAATGTTGAAATATCTCAGATGGTTTTTGTTTTTGGGTATGAGAGTTAAGCTTTCATATTGATATTCATTTCAATAGTTTTTCACTCTTAAATGCATCAGAACTTTTTATTCAGTCTGTTTTATCTGGCAACCCTGACCTCCAGCCAGAAATAATGTGACAGGTTTCTTCCTCTACCCACAATGCAAAGCGCTCACTGAAGGCTCGGGGGCTGGTCCCTGTGGAATGTGTTCCATTGTCTATGCCCCCCCCCCATCTCAAGTTGTTGGAGCTTTGTTTGATGTGTTCTAAAATGTTAGTGCTTTCGGTGGAAGTAACGTCTCATATTTAACAGACACAAAAGGAGCCTAAACTTCTGAATATGATTGATGTACCTTTCGGAAAACTTACCTGCAGGATGTCCACAGCAACACTTGGTTGTTGTGTTGAATATTTGCCATGCATAAAAAGAGTATGAATAATGTTTGATTGCAGTCATATTGGACAATAACATATTTAATTGTATGTAAATGTATTTATATATTTATACTTGGTATATATAATTATAATGTGTTGTCCAGATGTCGGTCAAAATAACAATTTTGAAAATCTTAACCATAATCTTTTTGACACCAGTACCATTCCGTATATTTGAGGTTATTTTAAAGAAACATAAATATAACATAATAAAATTCATAAGCTCTCACTGATATGCAGAATAAAAATCTTTTTTTTTTAATATGATTGTGCGTTTTTTTTTTTGGTTTGGAATGTTTTGTTGAAAAGGCTCCAAGGTCCACACAGTGTGTTTCTGAGCCCTGAAATTCCTGCTGAGTTGCTGCTTTGGCAGCCATGTTTTATAGAGTTGCATATCTGAGCTATATTTTGTCCCATATTGCAGCTGGTGTAGTTAAAATTGTACAAATTCTCACAAATATAACCGTTAATACTCTTATTTCTCTCTGGTTCATGCAGTGCTTTCCAGATCTCTCCGCTCCATATCAATGGCAGAGAACATAGAGGGTGTGACCTCCAGGGAGAGGGAGGATGAGATAGAGCTCCCCCTGGTGTCCAAAGTGGAGAACAGCAAGGCCATGTTCTCGGGCAACCAGAACCACACCCCAGACTACCAGCGGGTGGAGCGGCCGGAATCCGAATCCGGCGTCAACAGCAACTCCTCGTCCGACTTCCCCAACCCGGCCCCCGCCGAGATGAAGCCGGCCCCGGAGGGCGTGTCCGACGCCCGGATGGGCATGGTCGCGTCGCAGGTGGACTACCAGGTGGCCGGAACCAAGGAGAACTGGATCGACCGCAAACCGACCTCGGTCATAATACAGCAGCATCGATCAGACGAAATGTAGAAAAGAGTGGGGGGGAGAATTTGTCATTATGGGGACCCCATCTGCACAGCAAAGGTGGGTGGTGGGGGAGGGGGGCGAGACCGTACCTGTTCATGGATTACACACCGATTTCTGCTCTTCATTATTTAATGAACCCTAGCCCAGCCATTCATGTAATCACGTGAAAGACATTTTAGCTAATGAATGACAGCTGAGTACTGTTCTTGCAACCCTATAAAAAAAGAAAATCTGTACTGTAGTCTAATTTACAAATGAACTGGCTGTATAGAGCTAATTGGCTAATTGATTCAGGGTACTTGGTAGAGATGTAATCCTACCACAGCGCCCCCTTCAGGAGCCTGCCCGCCGCTGCTGTGGAGCGTGTGGTTATGAGCAGGATGTTGAAAAGCCCCTTTCTGTAGGCGATTACTGATAGGACATAAGCCTTTGAACGTGGTCTCC
This sequence comes from Albula goreensis, assembly GCA_022829145.1. Lineage (NCBI taxonomy): Eukaryota > Metazoa > Chordata > Actinopteri > Albuliformes > Albulidae > Albula > Albula goreensis. Next base: position 2,538,882 of record CM040744.1, read on the forward strand.
TCGGTGGAAGTATTTAGTCTTGTATTTGCACTTTGCATTTGTCGAACCTCTGTTTCACTCAGAGCTTCCTGCTTACTGTCAACTTCATTTGCATTTTTACACCCTTGGCAAAGCATAGTAATGAATAATATAAGTGTGATGTAAAGTCTTGACAGGGGTACTCTCTGTAAACGTTGTTAAATGCACTTGCTGCGCGTATTATAATGGAACACCAATCACAGAGCCCGTTGGTGACGTGTGTCTTCGCTGTCCGAGCCATGCTAGACTTGGCTTTTAGAAATCATGCAAGTTTGATTTTTTTTTTCCCTTGTAGCAAGGGGATGAACAGCTTCCAATTTTTTTATTTTTCAGAAGCTACCGTGGGCATATTCTTTCTCATACATTGTACATTTGTTTAATTTTAAAATTAAGGCATAGATTCTATTGATGTTTTTTTGTTTGTTTTTGTGCATTTTTTCGTTGTGTATATAGTCTTTTTCTCTCTAAAATTGTTATTTTATAAAGGGGACAGATAATGGAAAATCGGTATACGTTACTTGGTGTTTGAAGCTTGATCTCTGTATCGTACAAATACTGTAAAACCTTCACCCCAAAAACGCTTGTCTAAACGGGGCAGTTTACATACCTGCAGTTTAACTGAAATCCCATTCAGCCCTATGGAAATGCAGATCAGATATGCATTTATAGCTCTTACGATTCGCTCCCTTATTCTGTGCCCTTATTATACATATGTAACTGGGAAGTTGTTTTTCTTGGCAGTAGGGAAATCCTTTGTAATTTCTGTGAATTGTGACCCAGTAGTTTGAATGTAATAATGGTTATGTAGATAAAAATGTCATGATCTGTTTGTGACAGTGAAGCATTTTTGTCCGATGATTTTTTTTTGCGCCGTTTTACAAACTATTTTATCTTCTAGCCTGCTGAGCAGATTTGCTGTATGTCATATAAAATATTTACCTTGTTTCTTATTTACCCATGTTCCAGTGTTTCCGGTGCTGTTGAATACTGACTGGGATGGTTATGTATTTTTTAAAATCATGTTTTGGTCATATTTCAGTACTGCTGAATTAATTTGATTTTTTTTTTGTCTTTTTTATTTTTCAAAATTTAAGATTACATGTTACCTTCAACTTTAAATTACATGATAAAAAAATGATGAGATTCGAGAAGGATGTGTGGGTGTTTTCCTTTCGCTGGTGTTTTTGAAAAGTTTGTTGGACGTAAGTGGGACAAAGTTAGCAGCTGTTTGACGTAAACATGTTTTAAAATCGGTCTCTGGACTACTTGAGGTCGAATCTTGTTACTAGCAGTTGTGTCGAGACCATTATACTTGCAAACGCTACAAAGCGCTTTTGTCTGCATCTCTTGAATTATGGCAAAATTTCAGCCGCACAGACACAAGAGGACCTCCTAGAAAACAATACAGGCAGCTGGACGGCCATCATATGACAGCACCGCATGGCCCCAGCCCCCTCCCCGCGGTGAACGTGGCAGATGGCAGGGAGTCTCTGCACGGACATCTGCGCGATAAAGGGACCCCCATGCCCCGCCCCCCCCCCCCTCGCCAGGTGTCAGCGGGGCCAGAGCCTCACCATTGTCCTCGCGCAATACACATGCAGATGAACCGGGCGAGCAGCGTGCTGCAGACGCAGCGAACCGTCTAGTTGTGATGCAAATTAATTCCCCGAGTTTTCCAAAAACTTGCATTGAAGCATAATTTCGCTGGTGCATTGTAAGTTTAGAAAACAAAGCGTTTTCATTCTGCAGCAGTGCATCTGCGGTGCAGCCGTGCGGATGTAAAACACAAACACAAAATGCATAATACAGATAGGGCCGATTTAGTAGCATTGAAACATGACACAAATATTAATTTAATGGTTTTTAATGGTAACATTTTGTATATTAGTTAAGACGCATGTTCTAGCAAGCAAAACAATGCTGGTTGGAAACAATCTTGCAAATAAAACTTTTTGCAAAGCAACTGTCCTTCAAAAACGAGAAAATAAAACTTTCTCAGTTTGTCTTCAAAACTCCATTCTTCAATGCAGTTTCTCCAAACGACGTTTTCCCCCTTTCATAACGGGAGTAAAACTCGTTTCCTCTCTTCATGGCAGTGGTACACCGGGGCCACATCCGCACAAAGAATGTGGGGTATCCCGGCATGGACCGACCGAGCGACACTGGACCGCAGGGACCTGCTCCCTGTCCCTCTGGCTGGTCCTCGCGCCTCCTGGAACCGGATCCCTCTTTCAGGAACATCCAGGGATGTATGGAATCAATGTCATCCATGTTTCGTACAGGATGAATATTCCTTTAAGGTTTTTTCTTCACAGAATCTCCGGAGAGAGTTGTAAAGTCCCGGTTCAACGCTCAGGGAGGGTGATTTCTGGCACCCAGTCGTTCAGGCTGCGACTCTCCTCGCAGAACAGGTGCAGTTTCGCTAGAGCCGGGTCCTCCCACGAACTCTCAGTCGGGTTCTGTTTCAAAACAAAAGGGAAATAAATATTAGAATGACTGGAAAAAATGGAAATCATGTCAAAGTTTGATCTTTTGCACCCAGTTGAAGAATCAGTCGCATTATCATGATACATACCGTGATCAGAACGCAGTGCGCATCTTCTAGATCCATGGCTTTGTCGCCCAAAAGCTCGACAAGTCGCTGCATGTCGTTCACTCTGACGATGCTGATGTCGTTGTCGAAGCAGAACGCCTGGATCAGCGTGAAGTGGATCTGCAGGGCGATGTCACATTCGTACTCCTCGTCGGTAGCCAGGACGCAGAAAGCCACGCTGTCTGGATCACTGAAAAGAATTAAAAATAAAGCAGACATTAGTGCACTGGAAACAAACACAACTCTTGCTTTGATCGCAAACAATACATTGCATCAATGTTTCTAAGGTTATCAGAATTGATACTTACACATTCATAACTTTAGCAGACTCGTAGACACCAATGGTGAGGCACTCGTTGTTCTTAGCCGAAACCAAAACTTCTTCCAGTGCCTTCCCGGTGGACTGCTCTCTCACAGAGCTCTCGTTAACGAGGACTTCTTCCAAAGTCATGATGATTAGAGGATAGAATTCCACAGGGGTTTTTCGCTAGTAAGTCGTGAATCAGGAAATCTCCGAAGGCAAGTGTGACTGTCCCCGGCTTGTGCCGGGGTTTTATACCCTGCAGCTCGTGGCTGTTGTGAATGTCCTGCCACCCTATTGGCCGCCTGAGCGGCGTATTGGTATGCTAATGGTATTGTCACCCCGGCTCGTGGCAGATTGATGGGGTCTCCTAGTGTCACCTCTTTTGTCTGATGTTACGCATTGTGACTTTTTTTTACCCCATTTTCAGCCGGTCGAAATAATTTTTGATTAACGACCTTCACTACTGTGGTGTTATGCAGTTTGACCCAATTCAACAGTCTGGAGAGCCACAGAAATGTTGAGCAGAGAGAGACTTTGATTAGTTGCACAATTGTGCAACAGTCTAATCACTGAAACTGCCGCTGCGATTATTTCAGTAGTGTGCTACTTTTCTATAAAATGCACTCTTAACGGGCAAATATAAATTGTAAACTGGGCTCCAGATAATATAGGAAAACTAGCGAGCACGAGCCGGCGTAGCGCCCCGTGCCAGTCCACCCCTCGCGGCAGGTGGAGCTCAGGCCCTCAGTGAAGAAGTTGGCTGAATGGATTCCATTGTCCTTGAGCCAGTCCGAAATCACAGCTATTATTAGCCCTCCTTTACAAATGCTAATGAGACGCGTGTGCCGCACGCAATCTGCTGGAGACTTAACAACAAACCAAAGTTTCTATTTAAACTCTGCGTATTTATATTTGGAGGACAAGCTATATACTAGTGTAACAAGCTAGTTGCAATGAAATAATTTCCAAATCCTACAACTTGAAACGACTCAGTGACAGGTGGTTTTACAAAGAATTTTGAAAACGAAAGGAAAAACAAAGGAAAGGCCAGGCAAAGTTTCCTCTAAGTTGAGCCATGTAAACAAGAGTTCAGAGAGACCTGGGTCTTTTGCTCTGTAGGCGTAACAGCATACACACATTTTGCGATATCCTGTGCCCTGTGCTAGCTAATGCAATATTTTTTCCAGAGCCTGAATAAAACAGTATGTCCTAGGATTTTGGGGCAATAGTAATAGTATGAGCTGAAGAATGGTGACCTTACCATCCCCCAACCTTTACGGCTGCCCCTCCTTGAGCAGATGGAGAAGTGTCGCTATGAAGAGGCAAAAAAGCTAATAGCCCCAGACCTCCAGATGCTGCTGCGTGCTTGTCCATTGTTCGCGAGCCTTTACAAATGTAGAGCAGCGCGTGCCGTGCCGCAAACTTTGATAATACTCAAACTGAACCGAAAATAATCGGCCAACAACTTTTGCTTTGACAAGTTTTCACCAAACAACACACGACAAGGGTGGAGGGGCAGTAGGAGCCCCTGTTTTAAATGTGCAGTATAGGCTTGCTCTAACGACAACAAACACAGTCTGAAACATGTCTATACTATTTAGTAAACAGACGTTTACTAAATACAATAATTGCATCGCCTGTAGGCTAGCACTCACGGCCCATGTCTGCCAAAAAGTTTGTTTGTGGAGTGGAATAGTTGTTGTTGCACCGAGGTGTTCTGTGGTTTTCTATGATCGCAATCAATGAGTTCTTGATAGGCCCGTGCCACCCCACCTTTCTTTACCAAATGTTGAACACAGTAAAGTGTTGATCTCGTGTCGATTTCAGCGATGCCAATCAAAAGAGAGTACAAGTCAACCATCGACCGATGACAACCTTTGATAAAGATTTCACGTGCCTGTCTATAATTAGCCTGCAGTAAACTTAGTGTAGCCAGTAAATAGTCTGTATCAATTAAATCAGCACTAATAGTGGGCTTTAAGGGACCAGTGCATTTACCTGATGTTATTATTCAGGTGTAAATCATACAAGGAATATATGTAATGAAATAACACGTGTGTCCCTTGTGGCATTTTGACACAGTTTGACATATAGACATAAAGCTCACTGCATGAATTTTCAGCTTTCATATTTAATAGCCATGTGGCTAATAAACATCTGAATTCAAACCAAATTGAACTATAGCATGTCAAATGAGTTCTAATATAATGTAGTTATGCAACAGTGTATCCCACTTTCCAGGGAGTATATTCATACAAGATTCATAAGGACAAATGTGGAGGTTTAATTTTGTTTTTAAGCATCTTAACCTGGGAATGTCTTATTCCAGCATCTTAGAGTAGCACCATCCCTTAAAGTTTTTTAAAAAACCATGTCACCTCAAAATGAAGTACCTTCATTTGTACTTATGTTCAGTTTTTTTTTATCTACACTACTATTGTGCATTGCTCCAGCACAATTTGTTCAATCATTTTACCATTATGACTGTATTGCATCATATTATGTTTTATGATTTGTTTCTTTTATTTCCACCTGACTCATTTTTGGTTGCAGATTATGTTTGAAAAGTGTTGTATAAATGATTGTATAATTATTATTATTAATCATATTATATGATTGAATGCCAGTACCCAAAAGTAAAGCTATTGTCATGTGCATACTAGAACGCGTGTTAGGGCGGCAGCATCAACATATCTTCGGCTCGTGCAATAATTAGCTAGGCCACTGCACACGGAGAAAGTGCAAACTTGCTTCATACCTCTATCTTTCCCTTTCTTTCTCTTTTATGCGGCGCGTGCTGGTCGATACCAATCTTGCCGTCACATCTGCGGTCCGAGAGAGACGGGCGGCTGCACCGGCCTTCCACCCACCCCTTCCAGCCCTTCCCCCAGTTTAAACAAAATAACCACGGGGTGACAGGTGGTCCGGGTGCCGAACCATCCGAGCGAGCAGAACGGGCGCATGCCGCACTCTCTCTGCCTGTATCTGACCGCCCAGTACAGATGCAAATTAGTGGCGTGTGCGTTGCATTAATTGTCTGGCAACGTCAAAAAGTTGTCTGGAATTGTGCTGTGATACAAATAACTCCTGATTCTCTATTCTGCTCTTGCACTGGCAGCTCTCATCAAAGGTGAACTTTGAGTGTCATTTGTTTTATTAGGACCATCTTCTCTACACAGTGCAATTCAGCTAAATGAAATATACTTCTGTCTAATGCACTATCACACTTACACATTGTTTAAAAAAAATGCAAGTATGCCTTCCCAACAGTGTTTACTTATACTGCATGTATTATATTATCATATTATGTTATGTTTGTAATTATTATTATATGTCTACCCATCTGTTGAATTTGTACCCCCCCATTTTATGGTAGATCCTTTACGCGCATGGGTAATTAAAACATACAGGTGCAGCTATCTGTTTTAGCATTCAAGATAGGGGTGGCTTATCTTGACCCCCGGCCCTACCCCCATTTCGGCAGATGGGCCCGGGTGGCCCCGAGGAGAAGAAGAAAAAAAAAGTTAGGAGACATTCCAGATGCCACGCGCCGAGGTTCAGCCATTGTCTCATAAGGAAGCTTTACAAATGCAAAGCAGAAACGCGTGCCCCGGACAATCTGCCTGTTACATTAAACTTTTTCTTGATTCAACACTGCAGACTACACAATATTTATATAACTCTCCCTCTCTGCCCTTATGCATGCAAGTTTTGGCTGCATGGAGTAGAGCATCCGTATTTATAGTTAGTGAAATGGAGAACACACGGTACCTGCTGGAAGTTGCAAAATAAAATAAATACAATTTCAAATTAATACAAAAGATATGTGATGTGCTATTTTGATCAAGTTTAGTGAAGCATTCAGTGTGTCGCAACTACTTAATTGTAGACAAGTACATTTCCCCCTATTTCGACAGTGATAAATAAAAGCGAAAAAGTTTAGATTGTGTTATAAAATCTGTGATTGTTCATCGTTTTTTTTTTCTTTCAACAAGGCTGATCTATGGGCACGCGTCTGACCAGAGGTCACTCATTGTCCAGGCGTGAGCCAATCAGAGCGGCCGCTGCAAAACTTCATTTGGGGCTGCTGACTATATATAGGTTCTGCCTTCTCTCAAGGTTTCATACCAAGCTCTTTGGATTCTATTTCCTTGTGGACCTGGAGCTCTATCCTACCTCACTTCCCTACACAAAGATGCAGACACCAGGAAAATTTCTCTCGGAGGCTCTGACAGCCGCCCAGTCCGAGGGCTGCGTCACCATTGGCGTCTATGAATCTGCAAAAATTATGAATGAGTAAGTATGATTTCCATCACTGTATTAAGTACCTGGACGTGTTTTGCCCAGCTATGTATGGCTTTCAATTGCGAATACATGAACATGACACTAATCCTTGCTCTTCTTTGAAACTTTCAGTGATCCAGACAGCGTGGCTTTCTGCGTCCTGGCTACCGACGAGGAGTACGAATGCGACATCGCCCTGCAGATCCACTTCACGCTGATCCAGGCGTTCTGCTTCGACAACGACATTAGCATCGTCAGAGTGAACGACATGCAGCGACTTGTCGAGCTCTTGGGCGACAAAGCCATGGATCTCGAAGATGCGCACTGCGTTCTGATCACGGTATGTATCATGACAATGCGACTGATTCTTCAACTGAGTGCAAAAAGTCAAACTTTGACATGATTTCCATTTTTTTCCAGTCATTCTAATATTTATTTCCCTTTTGTTTTGAAACAGAACCCGACTGAGAGTTCGTGGGAGGACCCAGCTCTATCGAAGCTGCACCTGTTCTGCGAGGAGAGTCGCAGCCTGAACGACTGGGTGCCAGAAATCACCCTCCCCGAGCGTTGAACCGGGACTTTACAACTCTCTACGGAGATTCTGTGAAGAAAAAACCTTAAAGGAATATTCATCCTGTACGAGACATGGATGACATTCATTCCACACATCCCTGGATGTTCCTGAAAGAGGGATCCGAGTCCAGGAGGCGCGAGGACCAGCCAGAGGGACAGGGAGCAGGTCCCTGCGGTCCAGTGTCGCTCGGTCGCTCGGTCGGTCCATGCCGGAATGCCCCCATCCTTTATGCGGATGTGGCCCCGGTGTACCACTGCGACGAAGAGAGGAAGTTGTGAGGACGTTTTGCTTGAGGAGGCAAAGGAAGGCGAGTGAAATTTTGGAAAGAGAACACTTTAGTTGGAGACTGAAGTCTCCTCGCGTAACAGAGGTTGGAGGATCTTGAAAGAAAAAGGAAACTCCATATGTACAATGTTACAAGCTGAAGAAGTTCATCCAGGAGGCACAAAAAGACTCTAACTCTGAACACGGAATTATTTTGTTACTTTTGTGGGTCATACGTTGATGCAACTAATGTAGTTCCTGAAACAGGCTTGTCTGTGAATATTTGACCCAGAGAGTTATTGCATCTTGTCAAATAAAGAAAAATAACCATACTATTGTGTAATATCATGTGTTCCAACCTGAAACAGGTGTCTCTCCTCAGTACAATAAGGAGGTAGTTTTGTTCCTGATAGTGTGAAGCAAATCAATTACTAGTCTCACCACTAGATGGCAGTCTTTACAGCAAAAAGCATACAGTGGCATATTTCACCTGAGCTAAACAGACTGATGACGTAGACTGCCCCAAGGCCCAATTTATTCTACAAAACCAGCATTTTTGCCCAAACAGGAGATAAACTAGACCATTCTCACATCACATGATCCTCTAAAAATGACAGAATTCACCATTTAATAGATAATGAACTCAAGCGTGTCCTCTCAGTTGAGATATGTAGTTATGAGATCACGACTATAAAATACTGAACCACTAAAAGTATAAAATACATGCATAAGCTTCCAATGATATCAGAGGTTATACATTGAGTTACATAGTATCCTTGTGTCTTAGCTGTCTCTCTCTCAGTCTTACAACGCCAACAGGTGAAAAGACTCATGGGACATTTCTGTGTGTTTCAGACTATCCATACTCTATATGGGCATTTATGTGTGTTTCAGGCAGTCTAAACTCTATACAGGCATTTATGTGGGAAACTCTTTAGCACACAGATACTGCACATCTCACAGAATACTTTAAAATGTACTGAATGAGCAGCTTTACTGCAGTAGGGCAGGAAGGGAAACTGAACTTTAAGAGTTGGGGGTTTTAGTCTGATATGGATGGTGGGGGGGGGGGGGCACTGCCATGTGAAAGCACATCAGCTAAACTGACTCAGGTAACACCCAGCAGTGTGTGTAAGCAGATATGTAGAAACGGTGAGCTAATCAATTAGCCTATCCCCAGAGCAAGGGTGTCTACTATGTAAATAATAAGATATTTTCATATAAAAAGATGAATCATAATGAGTCACGACTTATGAGTCCTCTGCTGTCCTCTCGAAACAAGTTATAAATGTAAATTTGTTGCCGTGGCACCCCAGTTTTGCCAAAGACAGGAGGAGCAGAAAGGAACTCTGTCATAGTGACTGGGTAAGTGTTAGACTCTGTGGTGGGCATGAAACATTTTTATCACCACTCGGCCACCGTAATCACTACCCACAAGATCTACGAGGCTCTATTCAGTTATACATGCAAAAGCAGCCTATCCGAGGCCGGGGATTTCTCCAACACCGCTGCAAGTGACCTCCTCATGGCTCATTTTCATCAATTCACCTGCGCTCATGGTGCAATTGCTAGGTTAAAGGTCGTGTTCGTTGACCACCAGCAGAGGGCGCGTTGCTACCGTTTATTTGTCCACAGCCTTGAAATTCAGCAGCCCACGTTTATTCCACCTTATGGAAATGAAAATATTAATGAATAAAACATGTCCTATTAAACTAAGCAAAACGCATCTATAAAACATTTCATTATGGAATATCATAGTAAGAGTTAACAAAACTTTAAAAACACAGGGAATTTTTTTGAAAGATTATTTCTTTGTTTCAAGGTCCTTACATTATGAATAAGTGTAAGTTATAAGTGTACTCCAATAAGTGACACGAAAAAAAAAACAAAAAACAAAAAATGAAAAGGTATATAGAGACGGCTTTACCTTTCAGCTCAGTTGAACCACACACAAACATTTATCGTTATTCTTATAGCATGTGAGTTTACCTACTTTACCCATGAATAACAAATCATCTTTTGTGCAACTGTATTAACCCACTTATGAGCCATAGATAGGTAGTTTATTTCACGAATCAAACCTTCAACACTAAATTATTGTACGCTCAGTATGGTGCAGATAAGAACAAAAGCAACCTTTTAGACACGCTTGCAAGACCCGTGCCACTGTGGACGTGTGCGCAGCTGTTTCTTAAAAAAAAAAAAGTAATCGCAAGATCTAGGGAGATACTGCAAGCCCGAGCGAATACTTTCAATCCCCCCACCTCGCAGCGCGAGCGGCAGGTGGAACACGACGGCTATTGTGACTGGGACCCGAGAGTCCAGGGCGTAAATTGCCACACGCCAAAGTCTGCCAATTATGCGCACCCCTTTACAAATGCAAAGTAGCGGCGCGTGCGGTGCCCAACCTGCTGAATGTGGTTTTATTTCTGCACACAACCAACCCCCAAAAAACAGCAAACATGACAATTTAGACTAATGAAACTGTATAAAAAAACGTGTACCTCCAAAAACTTAAACAATTGGTTTTGAAAATGAATGCTGGCATTGAGTTTCAAACAGTGGAAGAGTAAGCATAATTTCTTGCATCTTTTTTTTTATTTCATAGTCATGTTTTTACAACAAGTTGGTTGTCAGCCAAGCTTTAGAAGTTGCAATAGTTCTAAAGCAAAGTTCTGAGGCAAGGCGAGGTTAAAGCGGCCAACCGATTGCAGGTGCTAAGATTGGGAATTGCACCAGCGTACCGTACATTTGAAGTTTTTTTTTTTTTTGCTGCTGTTGGTAAATCCCTTTGAAGCAATTACTAAAGGCGAGCCAGGGATCTGCCCGGTAACCAGGATGACAAAGAGAACGCTCGAGGTTCCGCCCCCACGTGGGGTGCTGACACGCGCCACTCTAATTACTACTGGAGATATTTGCATTGGTTTTGTTGCTCTGAGCCAATCAGCGGAGAGAAGAGCGGAACACCCAGCCCACTGCCGAGAAACTGCGCTGGCGGACTATAAATGCCCTGACAGCTCTGGATAGCCACACAGACTTGAGAACACAGCAGAAATACACACAACGGATCTCGCTTTCGGACACTATAACTGGATAATAACTATGACTTTGGAAGAATTGCGTGGACAGGAAAACACAAACGAAGCCAGTGACAGGTAAATACAAACTACCCAGCTTTTCATGGCTTGTTAAGTGGAGAAATATAATGTCAGCTACTGTGAACCAGCAGTGCTAGTTTTCGGTTGGATAGAAACTGTAATTTTATCTTGACTCGTGGCTGTGACAGTTGCGGGGTAGCAGTAGTTTTAAAGAATTGTTATCTCTTGTCTTGTTCAGGATGCAGTGCGCTGGCAGTGCCCTCGAGGAGCTCTTGGTCTCTGCAAAGAAGCAGGACTGCCTGACAGTTGGCGTCTACGAGTCTGCAAAAGTCATGAATGTGTAAGTATTTAAACGTTTGCAACGGCTGTCTTTCAGGTGCAGGCGCGCACCGTCTAATTGGCGTAACGGCTGCACACATTACTGTAGGTAAAAAAAGAGGTCGGCGTTCAACCGAATTTAACTGATTTCCCTTTTTACGCTTTTGTTCTGCAGTGACCCAGACAGCGTGGCTTTCTGCGTGCTGGCAACAGACGAGGAGTATGAATGTGACATCGCCCTGCAGATCCACTTCACGCTGATCCAGGCGTTCTGCTTCGATAACGACATCAACGTGGTCCGCGTTAACGACATCGAGCGCCTTGCGGACATCCTGGGCGCCGACGAATCCGGCGAACCCAAAGATGCTCACTGCATTCTTGTCACGGTAAGCACTGAATCTTTCTCTTACTTCAACTTTTTCTATGTGTTTTTTTTCTTTCATCCGTGTTAGCGCACGCCTCTGATCTCGCCTGACACTAACCGCGCCTTTGTTGTGTCTGGTTTTAACAGAGCACGGAAGCTGACGCAGAGTCGTGGAAGGGCTCAGCGCTGGAGAAGCTGAGCATGTTTTGCGAGGAGAGCCGCAGCGTCTACGAGTGGGTGCCCACTATCACCCTGCCCGAGCGCTGAACCCCCACGGATTGGGGAAGGGACTCCCTAACAACAATGATGATGATGCTAATGATGATGATGATGTTGGCGAAGAAACGCTTAAACTCCGGGAGTGTGATGATGTCATCCTTCGAACCGGTTCAAGGTGGATGACCTTCCAGTAAACTCCTGGAGATCTCCCTGCTGGCGGGATTATCCAATGCAAGGCGGGGCAGTGGATGAAGGTGGATTGATTGGTCATGGCTGCGTGCCCACTCGGAACGTCCTGGAAACGTTATGGGACTTTAAAGCAGCAGCGGGGGCTCCAGGCCAGGGGAGCTGTTGCTCCTGGTAGCCCACGGCTGAAGGCCTGAGCTGGGGCAGGACTGCTGGGATCCCCCTGGCGATGGGTGGAGCTCAGGAATGCAGGACTCTTGAACTCTTGAATCGAAAGTGGATTGTGAGACGTTTCAGGGCTGGGAGCGAGGGAGAAACGAAAGATGAATTGCATTCAGGAGGAGGGCTTTAAAGGGAAAACGAGAAAGAGGAACTGAGATGAACTGAACTTTGAAAGACCCGTGAACTTTGATGCGGGTGACTCAAAACCCTCGTGTGCAGGAGGGAGAGACTTTAAGTATCTGAATTTAGTTGTTGTTGTCGAACAGGTGGAGCAGGCCAAAACATGAGCTGAACTTTGAGACAAGCGAGCTGCACACGCACCTGCACATGGCCTCCGCGGATGTGTGACTCTCCACGCGCGGCTCAAGCGTGCCTCTCGCAAAGAGACAGATGGACAGAAACGAGAGAGAGAGAGAGAGGCTGTCTTCATTGTACCCGGCCTGTTTTGTTGAAACTGTACACACTGACCTCATTATTCTGCTTTGCAATAAATGTTTGAAACGTAACCCCTGAGTCACTGTCTGTGGGTGTTGTTCTGGGGGAGTTGGGGGTGGGGGACAGCCCTGTTAGTACGCAGCGCTTAGTTTCTTAACGCCTTGTGCTGCTGGGGTGGTCAGGGGCAGGTGGGTGCTGTTCTGGGGTAAGGGGGTGGGGGGGGCAGAGATTGGCAGAGAACTGGGGGCAGCTGAAGATGAGGACTGGGGTGTGGGGGAGGGGGTGTTGGCACAAACGGTCTCTTCCCACCCCCCAACCTGGCAGGCCCATGTCAGGGCCTGTGAGGGGACGGTTATGGCCACAGGCCTGACCTCATCCCCACCCACTCACCAGCCCCCCACGACAGCTTGAGCCTCCATGAGGACCGAGTGGAGCAGAGCAGAGATGGCCACTGCAAGGGAGGGGGGATAGAGCGCTGTCTGGGGAGGGAAGGAAGGAGGGAGGGAGAGAGAGGGAAGAAGAAAGAGACAGAGTGATATCTCACAGCAGAGCTCAGCAAATTCATCTCAATGGCAAACTGTGAAGGCCTCCATATTGAGACCAAAAAGGTTCCAGTACCAGAGATGCCATGTTTTAAAGGGTGCCTTTTATTCATCATATAAGCTAAGTTGAGTCAGTGTGTATGCATCAGCAGTTAGCTGAGCTCTGTTTTTGGGGCTCTGAGGAGGGGGTGCACCAGCAGAGAGGGGACCTGAGGTCCTGTAAGGCTGGAGGAGTTCACTCTGCTCCTGCTTCTCAAGTGCAGTCCTGGTTCTGCAGCCCTCTCTGGGTTTAATGAAGCAGGATTAAGGAGTTACCCAGCTAATTTTTTGAAAATATGTTTTAAAAATCTTCCACTAGCTGAATTGTACCCGATTCAAAATATTTGCTGCACTCGGCCAGATTGCTGATCCCACCTGGTGTTGACCGTCAGGTGTGTGTGTGTGTGTGTGTGTGTGTGCATGTTTGTAAGTGTGTGGAAGGGGGAAGAAGCCAGGTGTTCGGCTATATGAAAGAGTGTCTCAGGTAGCTGACAACATAACCCCTACATCCCCTTTTCAGTCTTAACCGCTTTCTCTGCAGTGCAGTAGTCTTTGTCTTTCAGGAAACCTCACTGTCATGACTGACCCTGTGGCCTAGCAACACACATGCACACATGCTCGCTTTCTCTCTCTCTCTCTCTCTCTCGTACACAGGCACACTCATGCACACCTGCTCTCTGTGACCACACTCACAGCTTATGGTAACCGTCTGTACTCTGAATCAGAGGAAATTCAGCCGAAGTCTTGCGGGCAACTCCCCAACGCAGTCTTTCATCTGACAAACGGCTCATGCATTCGCACATGTCCATTAAAAGGGCTTTAAATGTCCAAACGCCGGGGGAGAAAAGAGTCAACAGGTTTAGGAAGAAAGGAAGAGTCCCTGCAAAATATGTTATTCAGCCCAGGGTTAATGAGCTGGACTGCGCTCCGTCTCCCTGGCACTACCTGTCAGTCAGTGCTTAAGTGACCAATTTGCAAAGCTAAACTCACCCATTATCGTTCCATTTGTGTGAGGAGAGTGGCCAAATAGCCGAGTTAAAAAGTCAAAGAAGCCATAATACAGAGAGCCGGAACTTTCGGGGGAAACCACAGACGTCAGAGCAGAGGTGGTTTTCCTGCGACTCGCTCGGCCTCAAATCAAAAGCCCAGCGTGCTCCTCATCCGCAATACAGAGAAACAAGGTTTAGCAGTTACATCCCTCTGTATTCTGTGCTTATAGCTCATTTTATATATCAGTTTAAAAACATATATGAGTCAAATCAAGCATGCAGAAGTGTGTCAAATCCATGTTCTGGGTCGCAGTGTCTGCGGGTTTAACTCCAGTCCTGGAGGGCTGCAGTGTCTGCGGGTTTAACTCCAGTCCTGGAGGCCCGCAGTGTCTGCAAGTTTAACTCAAGTCCTGGAGGGCTGCTGCAGGTTTAACTGTCCAGGTTTAACTCCAGTCCTGGAGGGCTGCAGTGTCTGCAGGTTTAACTCCAGTCCTGGAGGGCTGCAATGTGTGCAGGTTTAACTCCAGTCCTGGAGGGCTGCAGTGTCTGCAGGTTTAACTCCAGTCCTGGAGGGCCGCAGTGTCTGCAGGTTAAACTCCAGTCCTGGAGGGCTGCAGTGTCTGCAGGTTCAACTCCAGTCCTGTAGGGCCGCAGTGTCTGCAGGTTTAACTCCAGTCCTGGAGGGCTGCAGTGTCTGCTGGTTGAACTCCAGTCCTGTAGGGCCGCAGTGTCTGCAGGTTTAACTCCAGTCCTGGAGGGCTGCAGTGTCTGCAGGTTTAACTCCAGTCCTGGAGGGCTGCAGTGTCTGCAGGTCTTGGTTATTTCTTTTGGATTTCAAACAGAAGGTTGGTTTCCTTGTTGACAAAGTATATGGCCTCAAAGAATTAAATGAATAATTTAAGAGCTGGTAACACCTAAAACCAGCAGACCCTATGCCCCCCCAAGACTAGAGACTGACACTTCAGCCCTAACACATTTCTGACAGACATCAGTGTAGGGATTTTTAAAATTTCTCTTGCATGATAAAATGAAGAGTGTCCCCAGACTGTGGCCTGAAAGAACAGCAGTGTGTCCTGGCTGGTGCAGTGCAGTACAGAGTGTCATTATGGATTCTGAACCATGTGCTATCTGTGCCGGAGCGAGAGACAATAACAACACGGGAACAGCGGGGCTTGACCCATTTCTGTCAGACGGTGAAAAATGCTCTCTGCCGCTCACCATGTATGTTAACCCTATGAAACATTGCCTTTGAATGTATTTAAAAAGTGCTTGTGATATGCCAACCTGCTGCGCGGTTTGCAAACGGCCGTATCCATCGAACGATGAGACGCCTATTTTAAGCAGTGTAATGATTGCATATTCCCTCACTTGCCCTCTGAAGCTATATTAGTGCCACTTCACGAGCTCATCTGAACTATGCTGGCGATGCAGCCGCAGGCTCCAGGTTGGTGCTGTTCCCACGGCTACCGGCCTCCGTGGAGTTCACCCGAGTAAGGTTCAGCGGGTTGGGTGAGGACAGCAGACCAAGCACCTGGCAGTGCATTCAACAAATGGCCTAGCATTCTGGGAGGTGAAGTCTGGAGCTAAGGAATTGAACTGGTCAATCGACCAGTTCCGGACTCCGACTCCCATCAGGCCCACTGGTGGAATATTCATGGCACCTTGCCAACTGACCACACCCCCTGACAACCCCAAGTGAGGTCATGAGCCTGACTTGTCAGGCCCACAGCTATGAGCTCATAACTCTGCGCCTCATTAACGTCTCACTCCATTGTGACATACCTCCGCCTCAGCTTCCAGGAATGGGTTTGCCAATAAACCAACAGTCAGTTACAGTTTCTAACGAATCCCACAATGGAGTCAGTGTGTGAGACGATGAACCACATAAACCAATCAAATCAACTGCAGTGTCATATGATAAGGTCCAATGGGGAAGCCAAGCCATTCATATTTTTAAAAAAACTACATATCCCAGTACATTTTGTTCCATTTATAACACAGCTACTACAACACAAAACATAGAATGTACAAATACAATTACACATATACTGTTTAATTGTTGAGTTAAAAATAAATCAATTTAGAAAAAACTTTGCTGGAAATAATGGTCATTTACAAAAGAATGAGAAATAGTCTGTGCAGTTTCATAAAGTCATAAGGCTACCATTGCCTGATTTGTTCATATGTGTACAATATTATGACAAAGTGTTCTAATGATGATTTCTACATTATTGCAATGAAAACCGCAATGAGATCAAGGGGTTGCCCAACTGAAAAAAAACCCACCTCAGCTGATAGCTGAAGAGATGAGCAACAAACTGGGGTTTTACAGAGCCCAGAACAAAAAACAAGAAAAAACACACAGATTGCGTTAAAAACATTAAACAAACAAACAGCCCTGTTGGAAAACTGCTTTCGAAAAGAGGGACCACGCTTATAATTTCCACTGTAAAACCTACGACCACAGTTTCCTGCCGTTTTCTGATCACATGCCGATGAGCGGACTGAGAGGGAATCGAGAGAGAGTGAGAGAGAAAGAGCGCAATAGCATCAGAAAATTTAGAGGAAATCTTCTCGGCACAGAAGACTTTTAGGGTGGGGGTTTTTCTGGTTGTTTTGATGTGGGTTGGGCTTTCTACTATCTTTTGGAACAGTGACAGAAAATGTTTCATCACTGAGTGGAACAGTGACCACACAAAAGCATAATAAATGCTTTTAATAAATTACTTTCTGCTTACTTTTATATTTTCAGCTTTATGAAATATAATCATTCTGATTCAGCCATTTGTAGCTGTAGAACACCTCCACTATTCTGCGAAAGGATTTTTGGGTGTTAGGATGTTTTCCATCAGTGTGAGTGATTAGCACCCTGTCTCTGGTTTATCCCACCCGTGCGACCAGGACTTGGGAGTCAGTTTTGTAGCTGTTTGATAGAATAAGTCAGCAAAGCTTCAAAGTCTGCTCACATTTTTTGTCTTTCCTTTCAGTCTTTTTGCATGAATAATAAGGCTACATGGAACTGATTTTAAAGAAATTATTACACAAACATCTGTGAATGCTTGTGCTGTAGAAAGCATCTCATGGCCCCTCAATTAATCAATAAATGCTTGAATGAATGAATGAATGAATCAATCAATCAATCAATCAATCAATCAATCATAGAAATGTTTGCATGAGAATTATGGTCTTTCTGATGTCAAAAGCTGATCAAAGTCAAAATGGAAGAAAAAATGTAAATGCATAGAATATGAATATCAAAGCTGAATGGTTTTTGTGTGTCCCATTGAGCTTGCAACACTAAATGGGCCTAAATAGACCTCTCCGTAAGGCAGTTCGCTCGCTGGGCCTGAAACTAAACCTTCAGCCTATACATTTATTTATAGGACAGGTAATTTATCAACAGACCCCGGCCTTAGAGTGGCTGCACAAACTTTGCGTGAGCACAGGATTATTCATTTGACTGAGGACTTATATTTAGAATGAAATGTAAGCAAAGTTTACTGAACCTGGACCAGGGCAGGGGACTCACAGTGCAGAGTAAGTCCAGGGTAATTGGTTCTGCTTCAGCACCTGCAATGGATGCTGCCCAAAAACAAGATATACATTTACACACACTCATACAAATATAAACACAGGAGTCTCAAGAAACAGATAATGAAATAAAAATATTCTCATGCGTTCCTTCTCATCCACTTTCTCTCAGGCCGTGGCAGTCAGTGATATGCAACCTGAAGACACTGTCCCCCCACCAGGACTGGAGTTAAACCTGCAGACATTGTGGCCCTCCAGGACTGGAGTTAAACCTGCAGACACTGCGGCCCTCCAGGACTGGAGTTAAACCTGCCCTACAGGAGACACTGCAGGCCCTCCAGGACTGGAGTTAAACCTGCAGACACTGCAGCCCTCCAGGACTGGAGTTAAACCTGCAGACACTGCAGCCCTCCAGGACTGGAGTTAAACACTGCAGCCCTCCAGGACACTGGAGTTAAACCTGCAGCCCTCCAGGACTGGAGTTAAACCTGCAGACACTGCGGCCCTCCAGGACTGGAGTTAAACCTGCAGACACTGCAGCCCTACAGGACTGGAGTTAAACCTGCAGACACTGTAGCCCTCCAGGACTGAAGTTGAACCTGCAGACACTGTGGCCCTCCAGGACTGGAGTTAAACCTGCAGACACTGTGGCCCTCCAGGACTGGAGTTAAACCTGCAGACACTGCAGCCCTCCAGGACTGGAGTTAAACCTGCAGACACTGCGGCCCTCCAGGACTGGAGTTGAACCTGCAGACACTGCGTCCCTCCAGGACTGGAGTTAAACCTGCAGACACTGAGGACCTCCAGGACTGGAGTTAAACTTGCAGACACTGTGGCACTCCAGGACTGGAGTTAAACCTGCAGACACTGTGGCCCTCCAGGACTGGAGTTAAACCTGCAGACACTGTGGCCCTCCAGGACTGGAGTTAAACCTGCAGACACTGCAGCCCTCCAGGACTGGAGTTAAACCTGCAGACACTGTGGCCCTCCAGGATTACAGCTCAAGGTTTCTGCTGTTTGGCAGCCTAGTTTTGTTTGGATACTTTTGGGAGCATTGTGGGGACACTGAGACAGCGAGTTCACCCTTGTGACCCCACTCCACCCCACTCCGTAGCTCAGACTCCTCTTGCGTGTGTCTCCTGTCACCCCCAGATTAATGCCAATGCTCCCTACACCAGTTGTGCCAAAAATATGTGGGGCCCGGAGGGGGGGGCCTCAGGGAGCAGAACACCCTCCTACAGGGGGGGTGAGGGCGGAGGCCCAGGGCTGGGCCTGGGGCTGGGGGAGAGAGAGAGGGAGAGTGGGAAGGAGGGGGGGCCACAGTGGTTAAAATAACTCACCTGGTCTGGAACAAACAGGGGGAATTTCAGGACAGTTTGAAGGAAAGTAATTTATGTGGGCTGCCTGCTGTATATGGATACAGTGAGCAGCAGCATGAAGTGTTCTTTTTCTTCTTCTTCTTCTACTTAGTGTTATTATCACAGGCTTGATGCAATGCTGGATTTCGCATTGCATTGTGGGAGCTAACCCCCCCCCACCAACACCTCACCTGGCCTCGCCAAACCCCAGCTCAGATATGCCACCTGAATCTCGCCCCGGCGCGTGTGTCACTCAGGGAACGCGCCGCTCACTGGTCTGGATCGTTGAGTTCAGCACAATCTCCAGTCCTCTCACAGTCCCCTCTCTGTAATGAATAAAACAGAAGATCGCGATGTCTCATCCCCTCTTTTCTCTGGAGATGTGCACGGGACCCAGTTAACAGTAACGCCCCCATTACCCCCCAGTTCCAGCCCAAATTCCCTCCTCCTCCCCGTTTATTTGTACTCTCCCATGTGCGGTAGACTCCTCTCAGTCAGCTGAGGACAGAGGGCATTCTGGGTAGCTCAGCGTGGTATGTCTGTGCAGCATAAATAATGCAGAGCGAGTTTTTGCTGGATAGACAGCCGCCCAGGCCGGTTTATTTGTCAGCCCAGCAGGTGGATAGCCACCTAGCGCAACGACACCAGAGGACTGCACTCTCTCTTTCCTTTCTCTTTCCCTTTCTTTCTTTCCTTCTTTCCATTGTTCTATCTCCCATCTCTCCTACCCTATCTGTCCTCTCTTCCTCACTCTCTGTCTTTCTCACTTTCTCTTTCTTTCTCTGTTTCCCTCTCTCCATACCTCTCCCTCGCCTCTCTCCCTCCATCCTCTCTCTCTCTCTCTCTGTAGTAACAGGGATAGCAGAGGTAGTTCAAACCTTTTCCTTGCATAGCCGTTGCATCATGACGGGTTTCTCTCGTTTATTTATTAATTTATTTCCCTGCTCAGAAAGCGTGAAAACTACCCGCAACAGTGTTGCTAATCTGCTTCTCGAAATATGTGTCAGCGGTAGAATCCATTAAAAATAAACAGACCCCCCACCCAAACATCCCCCCCGTCTCCTCCACAGCCTCAGCGGTGCTCCTCGCCACCTCAGCAACATTCTGATTGGTGTAAAACCTCGAGACGTGTCACAGCACGCTCACGAACGTGTTCCAGCGCGTCGTGCCCCCCGCTGGAGGGGGTGGTGGAGGTGGTGGTACACAAATGTGTTCTCTACCCACCGACCCCTGGCCGATGTTTTGCCTCCTTTTCTCAAGCTCGGGGCCCCTGTGCTACCACGAGCTGCGGGAGCAGAGACGTGAACCAGGGAACCGTTATAGCGCAGACACACTCATTCCTCGGCCTCACAGCGCAGATTCCACTAACACACCAGATACTCTGCTCAGACCCTCTCTCTGCGCTCTCAGTTTACAGCTTACAGTAGGCTCTGGTCAGTGAAAAGGGCCGTCTCTGCTGTATGTTAGCACACAGGGTCAAACCGCTGCCTGTATGAGCTAAAAATGGTGGTCTCGAGAAGGAGTGGCCAAACCTGGTCACTGACGGCCACGGTGTCTGCTGGCTGTTATTTTCACCCTGTAATCAGCCGCCATATCCGCCCCATGAAAGCAGTGAGGTGATTTAACCATGTAATAAACTGCTTTAACTGAACAGGTCAGCGCTGAGTTAAAGCGGACACCAGCGGACCCTGAGTCATCCCAGAACCTGGGTTAGCCACCTGGGCCCTCCGCCTCAGGTCACACAGGTTGTTAAGAAGATTTTTCTGTCCTTTTCCCAGCACAGAGCATCCAAGTGCCATTATCCTTAGTCAAAACTTTTAGGAATTCAAAAAGAAAACTTATTAAATTGGCATGTTTCGAGTTCAACAGTTGGGAGACAAAATGAAATGTTTAAGAATAAGGAGCTGAGAATTTGATGAGGCTGGGGGGGGTATGGTTACAGTTGGGGGGGGTGGGGGGTCCGAGTACATGACATGACATGAAGAGGCCATGGGAGTGGGGGAGCTGGGTTGCTACAGGAGACTGACCTTCCCATGAGCCTTCAGTGCAGTCTTTGAATTCCTGTCTGGAAAATGAACCTCTGAGAAATGAAAGGTGTGGAAAATCGTTTTCTCCTCTGAGTAGAAGAGTGGAGGGACAAGAATGAACGCAATGTGGCCAGGGCATGTCCCAGAAAACCATGCTCAAACAAGGCACAACGTTCAAGGGAAAACAAAATGGCTGCCTGGTTTGCACAGCAATGTTGATTTATTTATTTACTTCCTGTGGACATTGGGGTACTTGCTGAAACTGGGCATGTGACACGCCCCTGATGGAGAATGTGGGGTGGATACCCAGTTATTGGGGGTCACACATTGCAGACATAGCTCAGCCAATACCCACAAGGAACAAATGTCACATAGCTATGTCTGCTAAAGCTGGAAGGCCAAAGTCCCTGAGTCATAACCATAGATATAGAATCACAGCTGTGGAATCACAGCAATAAAAGAAGAATGAAAACCATAGATATATGATTGCAACCATAGATATTAAACCATGGATATAGAATCACTGCCACAGATATGCAATCACAACTGTACTTTAGAATCACTATCGTAGATATGAAACCGCTCAAGACATGTAGAGAGTGGCCGAGACCAATCTGCTGAATGACGGGGACAGAGGGGGAGTTTGCGTGCTATTTTTGTTGGAATGTGTCAGCATTTTAGTATGTCGACTGATTTTCATGTTCAGTGCCATCTTTCTGCTTCTACAGCCCTGGGGATCCACAGTATACTCAAGTATTACATTCAGAAGGAGGGGCAGGGAGACAGAGAATGACAGAGAGGGAATGTATGAGCAAAATGAAAAAAAATGTCATTTATGGCAATTGATTTTCAAATTTAATATAATTTACTATTGTTATTGATCAAGGATTTGGGCTTGAGTTTGTGCTTGCATTAAGCATTATCCGGCAGCAGTTGTGTATTATCGCATATTTCACAATGTATTATTTACAGCTTTTTTATTAATAGGAAAATGAGATGTGAATTCTTGAAAACTGCCCAGGAGTTTTTAAATGTGGTGTGTGGGGGGTTGGGGGTCCAGGGAGAGGGGAGGGGAAAGGAGGGGCTGTGGGGGGCTTGGGTGTAGGCGTGGGCGTGGCCTCTGACCTACAGAAGAATCTGACTGGGGCTTTGCAAGTCCAGCAGCTGTCCAGACCCCGCTCTTGGACCCGGGTTCTGACGTCTCAGCTTGTCCATATTTACAGTACAGAGAGAGAGAGAGAGAGCGAAAGGCAGCGATATTTACAGTGGATGATGCTGATTCCTGGGCATTGATGACAGGGTATGCGACGAAGGCTGATCTGCACCCCTGGGGCACCCCCCCCCCCCGCCTCCAACACACACACACACACACCCCGGCCTCCAGGTTCAGTTAAGAACCCCACAGCGGCGAGGTCTGTCATCACTGGCATCTGAAAGTCAAGACGACTCACGCTGAACACACACTTTACATAAGCAGGTGTTAGCTTTCAATTTCACGTTGTTATTTTCGCGTGACTTCTTTGTAATCATGATTTACTGCTGTCACTGTTTATTTTTTACGTTCAAATTAAGATTGTTTTGTTAGTATGTGAAAAACATGTTACAGTTTACAGCTTCATTGAGTGTATGTTTTGATTGTTGCAACTTGCAATTCAGCATCATTGAACTGAACTGATTTGAGCAAGAGAAGGAAAGACAAAGAAAGAGAGAGAGAGAGGAAGCAGAGGATCTGTGTCTTTACAGCTTACGCTACATAAACGTAGTTTGAAGATTGCTCTCATATGAGGGACGGAGTTCCCCGCCGCCTGCCAGGGGCGCTTTGTGCTTTCTACTAAACCCCAAAACAGCGACACGCTTAAATTACCCTCACACACAGCTCGGTTCAAGAGAAAAGAAAAAAGCACAAGACGACCGGGTCTACAAACAGTTTCTGAGAAGCGCGTAAACCCAGAACAGGATGACAGCAAGGAGATGTAGAGTCCCACTGTAGAGTCCCGGCTGACGAGAGAGACGCGGCGTTTAGGAGAAGGCAGCGACCGCACAGGTGAAAAATTCACAGGTGCTGGAGGTGGGGTATTGACAATTAAGTTCTGATGAAAAGTTAAATCGCTTTACACAGCTTCAGATAGTTAATTACCATAGTATTTCAGTACTAGTTTTATTTGTTTACCGTGTGGCTGCACTGTCTGGTCGGGGGGTGCTGTTAGCCAGGTCAGTACTACTGCTGATCCTGAACTCTTGCAGACGCACTTATTTCCTCGTTGTAACTCACTCTGTATAAGTGTGTCTGCTTTGCTTGTAACATACCTGACGAAAACCCTTTACGGCTTCAAACTTTGTTTTGCGGTATTTATAAAAAAATATGAAAATGTAATGATTGTTTGGTTACCCTCAGAGCTGTCCAGATATGTTTTTGTAAATCCTATGTTTTGTTAATTTAAGCCTCGAGCCCCAGATTTTGGTATCTCTGAAATACACCCTTCATAGACAACATATACTCTCAAATCTGGCCGTTGGGGCCATCAGTACAACTGGATTTCTTCTTTACCTGATAATGTATTGATTGACTCATGCAACTGATTGGTGATGCTGCTCCCCAGTGTAAGTCGGTCCTTGTTAAGGATTGAAAGCCATATGTGGTACTGGCTCAAAGGGCTGGGTTTGAGTAGCCCTGCAAAGTAAGCGGTGCTGGCTCAAAGGGCTTCACCCCTGCAGAGCGATCTATGGCTGTTTACTGTCAGCTGCAGCCAGAGCCCTCCTGCTGCAGACTTTACCCAGCATTCTCACAGACGTTGCCAAATGGGGGCTGGAGCCCAAATTCCTGTGGAATTCTGGGATGGAGAGTAACTGTGTTTGGGAGACCAGATGGATGTTTGAGTCCTGACCCTCTGTTGTGTGTTTATTTGATTTTCGAACCCCTTTTTAACTTTTTCCTTTTTATTTCAAATAAAACAGAAGCTTGAGTTCAAACACTCCCAAAGGCTGGTTAGAGGTTTAAAGACGACCAGGCGGCTGACAGTGGATGTAATCTGGAGGGTCGATATTAAAACACGACTTCCCCAAAACAAACACAGTAAGCTTGGGGGGTGTGCCAGGCCCCTGCTCAGTTCCTTTCAGCACCAAACCGCTCCAAAACATATCACACGAGTAGGGCTGCACATTTTTGGACAGCCTCCAGGCCTTTTCCAGACATGGGAGTTCCAAGTAGCTGGATAACTGAACAGGGTGAGGGGTTGGGGGTGGGAGGCGTGTGTGTGTGTGTGTGTGTGTGGGTGGAGGGTGTTTTGGTAGTTGTTTACACAGAAGATGACTTGGAGGCTAAGTGTGATGCAGAAGGTTCATGAACAGTGGAGATTTTCTGTTTATGTGTGTATGTGTGTGTGCATGTGTGTTCTTTGTGTATGTATGTGTGTGTACGTGTGTGTGTCTGTGTGTAAACATGTGCAGTGATGCGCTGTATATTTCTCTAGTTTGATGGACAGCGCTGTGGTGATGCAGCTCTGAGGATGATCTACACACACACACACACACACACACACACACACACACACACACACAGGCCTTATTTTCCTATAAGCTCTGCTGTGGTGAGAAAACACAGGTCACTGGGGGTAGGCTACTGTAGGACATCTCTCACTGGCAGACTGGGATAGGCTACTGTGGGGCATCTCTCTCTCTCTCTCTCTCTCTCTCTCTCTCTCACACACACACACACACACACACACACACACATT
Organism: Albula goreensis; assembly: GCA_022829145.1. Classification (NCBI taxonomy): domain Eukaryota; kingdom Metazoa; phylum Chordata; class Actinopteri; order Albuliformes; family Albulidae; genus Albula; species Albula goreensis. The sequence goes on from CM040744.1 coordinate 2,563,981, forward strand.
GGTAATAAGGGCAGTCTGCAAAGCAGGCCTTTGTTTCTGTGAACTCTGAGCTGAGCTGTGTTCATAACATGTTTTGTGCAGTGCAGGGTGAACTCAGGTCAGTGACAACATGGAGTCAGTCAACATACAATTACATTATCCTGGAGGATACCTGCATAAATCCACACTGTGTGTGTGTGTATGTGTGGCTCTCTGTGTAGGTCTGTGCATGTGTGTGTGTGTGTGCAAAGGGTAACAGTAGACAGTGTAGAGCCCAAACCCAAACCTCTACATCTGTAGTGTGACCCATATCGATGTTATTTCTATATGAGTAATGACAGAATCCATGGACATTTTAAAGTGTATCACTTCATCAATGTAAGACTGCTATGAGTAACCAAGAATGACAGGCCTGCGGAACAGCAGCAAGTGTTCTGCTTTTTCTTAAAGCGGGCCGTGAATAGAGCCCATTGAATCAAAACGGTGTCCATGTGGGAACATGAGGATTGAGGATTAGAAGTGTTTCACACCAAAGAACTTTAACAGCCCATAACCACATATAAATATTAGCCAAGACTTCAAATAAAACCTGTTCTCAGTTTCACAGTTAGATAACAGGGTGCTTTTTTGTCACGAAAATAGGTTTCAAACCCAATGATTGGCCGTGATAATAAATGAAATGATAACCAGTAAAAAGAAAAAAAAATGTGTGAAGTGATAAAAATAGAACAAAGACCTCGTATTTATTTTAGAAGCAACAGCTGTGGAGTAACTGCTGATTGAATATCGGCTGTAGTGAGCGACATCCCTTCAGATCGTGTCAAAGTCAGATTCGGAATTTCGGCTTTTCTGCCTCAGCAAAAAAAACCCCGCCTGTATAAGCATTCTACCAGGTATGAACAGCAAAATATTGTGCGCAAAATCTCCACCGCAGTTGTTTTTTGCACTTCGTAATTATTCCCTTCTCTCCGCACATCATCCATGTCCTCAAACAGAGTCTGTCAGTGGCTTCCAGCCGCCACTGCGGATTACGCGCTTCGCGCGGCAGTCTCGTGACGGCGGCCCCGCGCCTCGCGCTGAACGGACCTGAGTCATAATCGCTGCTCAGTTTACACGAGCTGTGTTCATTCTGCCTCTGCCGCTCTCCGATGCGCTTCGGGGGTGATGAAAAACAACCGTGTGATGGAGCTGACTGTCAATAACAAGGGAAGCGACACTGTGTTGCCTCACAGAGAGGCCGGGAGATTGCGTGGGGGGTGAGGTGGAGGTGGGGGTGGGGTACTTTCTCACGAGTTGTTGTTGATAGCACTATTTTTCAGAACATGGGGCCTTGGGGGGTATGGGGTTGATTTGGCGGGGCTTTCTGAGGCGAAGGCAAACAGCTCCTCATGACTGGGTGGTGTTTACTGTGTTCCTACAGAACACACCGGTCTCACGAAAAGGGGCACTGTCTCTCCCTGCAGAGACTTACCGGTACTTTCTGGAAAGGACTGGGATCTGGGGGAAAGTTCTCAGTGTGTAAAGACAAGAGAAAACCAGAGCTCTTTCACAATGTCAGTGCAGAACGATTAGGGACCAAACATTACCACAATGCTGCAGATGCTGGTAGCTGGGGGATGGCTGCTTTTCTGACACATGAGGTCACATGAGGTCACACACACACACACACACACACACACACACACACACACACATGCATACAGGCACAAATGCATGCACAAACCTGTGCTCATGCAAACATGCACAATCACACATACACAAGTGCATTTAAAAACACATACATGCATGCACACACAAGCATGCACATTTTTATACTAGCATAAACACACTCACACAGGCATACAAACATGCACACACAAAAGCACAGATTCACATGCCCATACACATGCACACAAACGAACATGCACATTTTAACACAAGCATAAACGCACTCACACTCAAAAATACACATGTGTGCGCTTCCATAAACATGCACACACGCACATGCTCACACAGACAATCACGCACTTCACAAAGCGGAAGACGAGGTCCTGTACGACATAAATTCTGCACATTTTTGCAGGTTTGCAGATGAAAACTGATGCAATAAAAGCAAGAATTTGGAAAGACGTGGAAATGGACTTGCGTGAGTTTCCCTTCCCTTCCCAAGGCTGTTATGCGAAAACAGGAGGTGTTTTTTCCCCAACACATAAAACATACAATAACAACATGATGGAAAAAAAGAAAGGAGAGAAGAAAAGAATGCAATACAGTTTAATGCAATTTAACTCCCAACATGTCACTCCAACCAAGATTAAAGCAAATATCATCTGCCCTATTCAATGTGCATGAAAATCTTTGCACATATTACATATTGTATGTGTGTGTGTTAGATGGGAATTGAAAACAGATGGGTTTAAAAAGCAGGTTTAACTGATGAAATTTCCTCTTCATTATTGCAACTGATCACTGATCACACCAGAAACACAAAATCCATGGCAACAGAAGTGTAATGTTATGCTTTTTATAACACCCTCAAGCTATGTGATGCAAAACAAAAAACCTAAATGGGACAGTATGTTTTCACGGGCATTCTGCTTTCGATGAAAAACAAAAATAAGCCCTTTTTGTTTTGGTGATGTTACTTAATCTGACGGGATAGGGGAATCTACGGGACGGTCCTCTGACAGGGGGGCCCGGGGAAGGGGAGGGGGAGAGAGCGCCGGCCAATCACAGCGCGGGACCCGTCTAACAGGGGCTGTTGCCACCAGCAACAATGCTGTGATTGGTCCATCAGGCCCGTTGCGCAACCCTATAGGTAGCCTCCTGCCGCTGCTGGCTGTCAGTGCTCTTATTTATCACGGCCTCGGAGCTCGCAGCGCCTGATCAGCGTTGTTATTCTCTCTGCTTGTTTTCGACAAGGGGAGTTTCAGCTCCTAGAATATCTGGGTCACTCAACATTGCTGTCATACTCAACATCCTCTGAAGCCCCTTCTCCATCTTCTCACATACAGACCAAAAACAAAAACACAGCTGCAAAATGTAAACATATTTTCCAGGGGCATGAACGTTCCAACAGTCACCTCAGCTCTGCGGTTCAGCGTTTATGTACACGCTTTACATCCATTCCCCTGGATGAGGGTGTCTACCAAATGCTTCAACTTATATGTAATGCATATTCTGCAGGTGTCGGGTTCGTAGGTGAAGTGTCGCGCAGGTTGCCTGTTCCACAGGTGAAGTGTTGGACAGGTGAGGGGTTCTCGTATTGAAGTGTTCGGCAGCTGGTGCATTCTGCAGGGGAGGTGTTAAGGTGAGGGGCTTGCCGGGCTGGTTTTTCAGCAGGAAAAGTATTCGGCAGTTGAAGTGTTCTGCAAGTGAAATATAGCAGCTGAACAGGCATAAAATGAGGGGAGACACAGGGAGGAGCAGCTGAGTGCTGAGAGACATGCTGTTATTAATATTTAAGGACATGGAGCTCTGGGTACACTGTGTGTGTGTGTGTGTGTGTGTATGTGTGCATATATGTGTGCATGTGTGTTTATGAGTGTCTGCACTTGTGTGCATGTGTGTGTGTCTGCATATGTGTGTGCATGTGTGCCTGTGCATGTATTTGTGTGCATGTGTTAATGTGTGTATATGTGTGAGTGCATGTGTGTTTATGTATGTGTGCATGTGCATGTGTGGGTCTTGCCTGTGCTGTATCTGGGCAGAGCTGGCGCTCTGAATGCTAGCCCATTGTCCTGCTTTCAGACCGAGTGCATGTGATTGTGCAATAGATTCTCCTACACAATAAGCTGGGCCTCAAATCACCTCCAGATCCAGCTGAGAACGCAGCGCGGAGAGCTGGCCTCGACTCACCTCCGCTCTCAGTCTGCTCTGTAGCCGGAGCCTGGGCCTGAGAGAGGGGTTGCAGGTTCACCGCAGGGCGCCCTGTGGGGAACGTCTGTGCTCGGAGGGGATAATTACATCATGTGTGTGCTTGTGCATGTGTGTATGCGTGAGAGAGAGTGAGAGAGAGATAGAGTGACAGTGTTGAGGTCTGAAGTAAGCTTACAGAAAACTTTAGCAAACTCACATAACCCACACACACACAAATATGCACAAACACGCACACTCATTCACATGTGCAAATACACACATTTGCACACATGAGCAAACAAGCACAAACATACATACAACACTCATAAACAAGCATAAAAATAACACTCATAAACATAAATAACGCTCATACAACACTCACTCACACATGCACACACACACATATGAACAGATACTTAAATAAATGCACACACAAACACAAAAACACACATGCACACACACATATATATGAACCGATACATAAATGCATGCACACACATGCAAGCACACGCATGCACACATATATACATGCTGTTCCAGGACATGGATATCCAACATTCCTCTATTGCTGTGGAGACAGTCTCAGGGAGCAGCCAATCAGCAGCGAGTATGATAATGAGCATGCGCGCACATTCCTTGCCCCAGCGCGTGAGGCTGCTTCGCTGTCAAAAAACATGTTGACAAGGAGTGACTTCTAATCTCCCCCATTCTGAGAAGGAAGCAACGGCCGGGGAGAACAAAAAAAGATCAAAACACAAACAAACTCCGTCCTGATGTTTGTGGGACGGATTATTTTCTTTAATATAACATACCGGTTATCGCTCGTGATTAAGGAAATGAGCTCGGCTTTCTGGTGTGACGGGAATTCATTACCACCAACCTGCCTAAACTTCCTTCCTTGTTCGGAATCTTCTAACACCTCTTTTGTGTCCCCAGTGATGCACGTAGATGTGTTCATTGTCATTATCGTATTTATTGCCATCTTGATTTATTGCAGAAAAACGTCACAGAGAAGAAAGACAATTCTCTGCTTTTCAGATCTTGGTTAGCTGAATTAAAAATACTTTGAAATTGTATTTGCGTTGATCAAAAAAAAAAAATAAATAGATAAATTTATTATCATCATCATCATCATCATCATCATCATCATCATCATCATCATCAATTACCAACACACAATAAGTTTCCACCAAAGGCATTAATAATAATAATTAAATTACATTATAATAATAACAATAATCTTCATCATCATCTTCATCATCACCATCACCATCATCACCATTGTCATCATTAAGATGTTTAATTATTAGATTAGAAAGAAAATCTAATTTATTTTTTTAAAACATTTTTTTTTCCAGTTCTGAGTTTGATACATAAATGGAAAGTTAACATCAACAGCTGTTTACTGTCAAAATACCCATCTTGCTAAGACACTAACACCCATCCAAAGTCCAAAGTAAACCAGTTTAGCAATCAGTCACTTTGTGAAAAGGTTTTTCCCTGTTAATGATGTACGGAGGTCTACTACACTATTATTACATCTTAATCGTCATTTCAACCAAACCTAAGGCGTGGTAACATGATGTAATATACTATATATACTTACCAAAGGCATCATGGGACGTCATTCATTGTAAGGATGTGGACAATATGCTTGTTGATTATGACATCGGGGGGGTAAAAATCAATACAAGTGCTTGGACAAGTCAATGTTTGGCTGATGTTGTTAAAGTAACAGGCTGTAATTGATTGATGTAAGAAAGTTCCACAGTATGTCGATTAGACTAAAGTCTGTCAGTGGTCATCCCCTGGTGTATTCTATCCACAGTTGTGTGTTGGGTGTAAATATGTGTGTGTGTGTGTGTGAGACAGCGCACAGTCACATGGTTGAATATTTTACTGTGGTGGACGCGTGTAGGGGGGTGGGGGTCCTGACCTCATCAGCTTGCAGTCCCCAATCCCCCCTCTTCCCCGCCCCCCCATCCAAGAAAAAAGTAAATAAATGAATAAAAAGTAGGAGAGTGGAGGAGAAAGGCTACTTATTGAGAGGTCAGGTCAACGCTGTAGTGTGGAAGTGTGCCTTTTTTTATGTGTTCAGCACCTCCCACACACACACACACACACACACACCACTGGTCCTTGAAGAATCTGACCTATAGTCTACCCGGCAACGCGGGGAGGGGAGTGCGGGCGGTAGGAGGGGG